>JAHWFP010242015.1:56572-82853 GCA_023313725.1 Lithobius niger
TTAAAACTCAAGCCCTATAACAGCAAAACAAAAAAACAGATAAAAACAGGAGCTTTTGCCCAGTCTTACTGGGCATTCTCAACAATTTATAAATAGTCAAGAGATAACTTGAAGTTTGGACCATTGAAAAGCTAGCAGAAAAAAAAACTGCAAAAAGGTGTCACTGTATTTAAACATCAAAATTGGTCCATGAAACGGGAAAATATTTTTGGTTTGTCTATTACCGATATGTTTTATTTACCGATCCAGACTGCTATGAATACTAGGTACAAATATCAGTAGTAATTGGGAAAGGCCCAATAGTTTTTCTGCTGCACAATTAACTAAAAGCTTCATACATTAAAGAAATTAACATTTATTCACCGCAATTCACGATCCGGAAACTCGTTTATTTGAATCACTTTTTTTTCTGGAAGTATGCATCAGGACTTGTGGATCACTCTCTCCTGCACGCACAGGAGTTGAGCGCTTTTCATGTGATTTCCGTGTGCTATTACATCCAACTCTGTGTTTGGAAGGTTTGCATGGTTAGAACCAAGATTTTAACAGAATTTTTAACTGAATTATGTTGGATTTTGGCGGAGTGATGGTTTAATAAACTGAATTTGTAAATAAATGAGAATATTACACTGTGTTAATGCTAGAGTGGATAATTTTTAACGCCCTTATGTTCAAACGTTTCACAAACACAGAGTTCGGCAAATTTTCGGCGAACAGATACTTGGAAAGTCAATTGCATTAGTCTTATTCCGGCTTTACCCAAGCTGTTAGTTGTTGATCACCAACATTATCATGGCAAAAGCTGTTGTCTGCTTTCGGATCCAAATTTGAAAACACCATTTTCAGCCTCCGATATTAGGAAGGCTGTCCTGAGGAGATGCGATTGAATAGCATAACTGACCTACTTACATAAGTTTTTAAAAACCGCCTTACCTGTGAAGGGACTGGCAATTGATTACGAATGGCGATTACTTTGTCAATATTACTCACCGTTTCGGCAGTATATCCTACTGAGGTGTCACCTTGGTTGACTAACTGGACCAGCAAGTTGGTCCCGTGGCACGAGTTGAGGTTATCCAAGTGACTTAACTCAAACACTTTGGTGGGGTCGGGTTTCTCGCCTGAAATCAAGGGGTTCAAATGCAAATATTAAGGCTGCACCGATACCGACTTTACCGATACCAAACCGTTTTCAAAAATTTGCCGATACCCGTATCCAAACTTATATCCCCATTTTTTCATAAAAGGTGTAGTTTTCTGCAAAAGTCCCATAATTATTAAAATAAAAATTGGTTAAATCATAAGCAACAGATATAACATAGCTAGGAAGGTACTCAGCGATTTCCTGAGCAAAATGCCGTGAACCGCACGTTGTAATATCCAACGGTTCCAGAGTTATCAATATTTCCGCGAAAGTTACCGATACAGCAAATATCGGCAGCCGATCTGATCCAGTATCGGCTGCAGCCTTAGCAAATATTAATAGATGTTTGCAACAATTTATTTTCTTGCTGGAAATTTTCAACGTATCCCCAATTTCCGTATTCAAATCCTGTGGAATTAAAAGAGTACCGTACTAGCTAGAGTGTAAAACGGTAGTACAAACTGCCTAGTAAAAAAAAAAAAATTGTGCATGCATACGAACCACACCTTTTATTTTGTATTTTGTATTGATGATAAATAGTAAGATGGGAAAATGCTAAATTAATTAATCAATAGACTGGACCTTCCAGGTGTAACTAGACACCAGTCCTGTTGAGATGACAACTCCTCCAGGATTTTTCTTATGCATTAGGAGACAGTGTTTGTTTAAAATGCAAGCTTTATAATATTAAACTAACCAGGACGCTGCCGCTAAAAAATACACAGGAGGTTACCGTTGTTGATACAAAAGCTAGGAGTAACATTGGGCAGTACGCTACCGTGAATTTTACAGCTGGAGTCAGAATCCAATTTGGTACAGTGGTAATCGGTACTGTAAGGAATCAAACTTGGAAGTATTAAACTGGATATTACGGTACCGTACTACAGTACCACAAATAAATCACCAACTTTTTACAGATTAAGCAACAAGTTTTTTTAAAAATGAATCACTAAATTTATTAGTGGCTGAACAAATTTATTCGTCCTTTAGAACGTTTAATCATATTTTTGTTTAGCCGTTTTGCTTTACTACTTTTTTAAGACTTAACAGAGCCTTATGTAACTTCACCATATTACCATTGTTTGTTATTTTAGTACCATTTGCAAATCCCAATAATTTTGGAATTTTACAGCAGTGAGTATTAGGAATTGCTGCATTTTGGGCACAGCTGTACACCGCAAGAACTAGTTTACCACTTAACACTAACTAGACTATCTAACCGAGGCTATCACTTAAGGTCATTAAAATGATGACAGTGATGAAGTGTGCGACTCCAAGGCAGTAAGTTCTGGTGATGAAGTTCTACAGAAACATATTTGCAACATTCAGAATTACAACAACAACATTTGTATCTCTTACCAAGATTGCACAAGGACTCGTAAGATGACCACAGGAAGGGGTTTAGCTTGAGGGACTTGCGGTACGATTCGGCTGCTTTGCTCGTACGCTCCGTTCGCCCGCAAATTCGGGCCAAGAGCTGGGTTGCAAAGCATGCCAGGTCTCCAAACTCAGTTGCAAGATCGTCGGCACTTTTGCATTTTCCTACGGCTCCTCCAACCAGAGCAGCTTCAGCCTCCGCTAACCTATGTACACAGGAAAAAAAAGAATAAGGCGAAAATAAAAACTGTGATAACCATCACGATCGGAGTAACATATAAATGTTGGGCCTTTACTAGAATGTCAAGCCTGATCAACTGACATATTCTGGACACAACACAACACTGTAGGCTAATACTAGGGATGTGCCGATGTAGCTTTTTTGCAGATGTACCGATACCAATTACTGTCAAAACTGAATGCCGATATTGTCTGCCTATATAACACTAAATAATGACTATTCTGCAAAGAAATGAAAGTGTTATACAGTTTCTGCTGCCGATGTATTGCAAAAAACAAACTTATATTTAATGTAGCCTCATAAAAATATTACAAGAAAATTTTTTAAATGTGTAGTACGCAGCTTTTTTCCCTACAGCCATTCCCCCCCCCCCAAAAAAAAAGTGCACGCAGCCAAATATTTTCTGCACAATTGTAAAGATGTAAAAATCTAAATATGTGAAAATGTTCATATTAATTAATCAACAGACAAGCACTTTATGTTATAACTATATATTAGTCCTAAAATTACCAGCGAGCAGCAGTTTTTCTTTTCTATTTGCAAGCCATGTTTGTTTAAAATTGTAAGTAAAATGGTTTTTAAAATTAATAAATAACTTCAGAACGGATGGAGCTAGTGACTTTTGGTTTGCACCATTAGAAAGCTGGGAAAAAAGGGTTAAAATGGTGTATTTGAATGTCAAAATCGGTCAATATTTACAGAAATTATCGTAATTTCCACATATATCCCAAAAAAAGAGTGGCTTATGCGCGATCCAATACGGTGTGTCGGCACATCGGAGGTGGACATCGGCGGTACCGATATATGAATTGCCTCCGGGAACTGCCAATACCGATATGAATCCGATAATCGGCACATCCCTAGCTAATACTACCATATTTATTATAAATACTACAGTCCACAACCTCTTGTTTTGCTTTTGTTGACTACGGGGGTGTTTGTCATACACCAAATTTCAAAAAGCCATCATAACAGAGCAACGGAGGAAGTCTATCAAGGACCCATAAGATGTGAACACTGCGAAGCTGAAGCCACAATCACAAAGCCTGACATGACAGCATACTGTTTCGCCCTTGTTTCGGCTCGTCAGTAGAAAATACTCTGTGGATGAGCGCATAGCACCTTGGTGGTGGTAAATTAACAAGCTCAAAACTGGACTGGCTTCTGCAAGCTAAACAGCAGAAACTAAAGCTTCAGATTAGAATTTTTCTTCAGTAGACACAGAGGCCAGTGGACTGATTATGTTTAGTCGCCAATGAGTACAATTTATATTATTTTGGCACCATGAATAGTCTACAGCTGTATATAATTTATAAGTTTGCCGGGATGTGTCCCCCCCCCCCTCTCCCTCCCGGTTAATATGCAAGAAGCTGCAATATGTCACTGCCACATTGCCGTCTTGAAAAAAATGGAGGACAATCCCATTCTCCTCTACAACTTGCACCTTGAACTATGGTAACTGCCCATACTTTTGTCTACATCTGCACTTTATTTATTTTGCTTTGACTGTACACAAGGTAGAATAGGGAGAGTTAGAAGAAAACAATGATAGCATAAAAAAAAAAGTATGACGTAGGCAGCATGTATACAAAGATCGGCAGAGAAGCCACATTAGCATCCTGGAGAACTGCCATGCCCTGGATGTGATCGTGGGCACGCAATCGCACGGATTTCATGTCATGGACCGTACGGATCTCACCAACTGCCAATGCACAATCTTTCATACTTAGAATGTTGTAACTCATTCGCTGGTGTAACAAATAAATAAACAAATAGGCCTACACTCTTACATAAAGCAACAAGATTAGTACTATCTCGCATTCAGGTTTGCTGTATCAAAGTAGCTGTCAATTTACTTACTTGTTGAGGTCTAGGCAGCACCTGGCCAGCAGGTACTTGCATTGTGGCGTATTGCAGGCACACGTGTGCAGAAGAGAGTAGGCACGGGTTGACTTGCCTGAACGGTAATAACACGTGGCCAGTAGGAAAAGAGCCTCCTCAGAACCCACTGCGGGAAAAAGAACAGGTGTGTCAAATATTTACACATATAAATAAAGGCTAGTGAATACGGATGTTCCAGACTCACTAAAGAAACCACAATGCTCACGTTTTTCTATTAAAATCGCCCACATCAAGAACAAAATCCCGTGAAGACTTGCAGGTAATGGCAGAATTTGTTACCAATGACGTTTGATTACAACATGTGCCGCAACTATTTTGGATGTCGTAAATTTAAGGCTTCAAGTTTTTGAGACGCGCCATTTTAGACGTTTATTTATTTCTAATTAATATCCATGAATACACATTTTTTTTCTGGGGGTAGTCAATATTTCACATTTTTTTTTCTGAACAACCAACCAAAATGTAATATTGGTTGTAGTTGGTTTTTTACCCTAAGGGCCCGTCAAAATGTCATGTGTACTATTTCGTAATGCAAAGCAGTGGAAATGCACTATGATACTTATCCTGTACTGGTGTCTGTCATCAGCCGAATCTTCAGTGCTTGGTCAGACCCTCATTAAGACGATAAATTTTCTTTTTTTTTTTTAGGGTTGAGGCTTTGTTTCGACCATGGTTTTGTTTCCCAGGTGTCTGTACGGACTTTCTATCAAGACCACTAATTTATCTTCTTTTCTACTTTGATTTCTTGGAGACAAGTAGTTGAATTAAATACTGCCACTCCCTTTCCCTATCATCTGTTCTTTCTCTTGAGATATCCGTGCGCCTGGTCGTTAGTGACATGTGGCTACAGAATTTTAGACCGATTTTTAAAGTTCAACTCAAATTACTTTTGCTTCGGTATTTATCTTTAATGTATGCTGCATGGCTGAGTGGCGTTACCACCTAAAGACAACGTTTACAGCAATGATTTCGGTCATTTTGATTTAGTGCTCTTAAACTAAATTTCAAGTCAATTAAAGTCAATTTCAAGTCAAGTTCAATTCCAATCAATTTCGAGTTGATTATCCCTTTTGCTTTGTAACTTTCGCTTGTGTTGTAGGATGTCAAGGATCTGACATTTTCTTTGCATTTTCCCAAACCAACCAAAATATGCCAGCCAAAAATGTTTGGAAAAAAATGTAAAGGACAATACTAAGACACAAAATCACGCTCAAATTCAAAAACAGACAAATCCTACCAATTTGTGAATTTTCAACAGGCTGCAATGACTAATCAATGATCGGTTTTTTTCCACATATAGGAAAATAATGCATAAAATTGTCCGAAGCGGTATCAGGCCCCTATGTGGCATGTTAAAAAGATGCTAAAGCTATGTTTCCTAACCCCACACTTCACTGCAAAATAAGTAACTGCAGCAGTTGAAATATGTGTTAACACAATCAACCTGTGTGTGATTAATTACCAAAATGAGTTAAAACTTGACAAAAAAAAAAGGACTCGCCTTAAAAATATCATTACTATTTCAGTTTTTTTTCTGCGTTACCTTTGTATATAGGCCCAAATGGCCCTATATAAAATATTCCAACACTCAGCAAAGAGGCCTAAATTACATTACCCTCTTCACAGAATGTTGGATTTAAAAACTTTTTTTCATTCAAATTTTAAGGTTTTAGCATCATTCTTTTTACAAATGACACTGAAGAAAACAATACTAATGAATAAACACCAATACTAAAGAATAAGCATCATGATTGCCTAATACGCACAGTGGTCCAAAAAAAAACCAACATCAAAAGTTTTCCGATTCCAGCAGGGCCAGGGGAGAAAAAAGTAAGGTTCGTAGCTACAGAAGTCGTCACAGAAATTCCTAGGCCACTTCAAGGCTTGTCAACTCTCCCAAAATTTTATTTTCAGGCAGTTTCAACTTTCAAGGCTCTGCAATTCCACTTAGCCCAGTTCAAGAAAGAAGCCAGAGGAATGGTAGAATTCAGGGTTTATTTCCAGGGCTACGCGGTCTGTCTTTAGGAGAAGACAGTGGTTCAAGGATGCTCTAAGTTAAGCTGTGACAGGGTGGCATACTTCAAGAGGAGTTAATGCTGGTTAGGGATTAGCTCCCAGACTGAAACTGAAGGGGACTGAAGGGCCTTTTATACTCAGAGCTGCAGCCACCTCCCACCACAGGCGGTACAAAATACTTCCCGTAGCATTTCCTGATATCCCATGAGCCACCCTGACCACTTATCCCAATGTGCAACACCATACATTAAGTATATAGCAGGACTGAAATACAATAAAACAGTATATAGCAATAAAAAATACATAATGTAGGCTACATAATACGTAGACATGGCATCAGAGGAGTGAGGCCAACTAGGGCTCTAGCTTAGAATACAAGAATAAACACGAAAGGCAGTGGAAACTGTCGTTGCAGCTACTAAATTTAAATTTCCACACCATTTCAAGGCTTTTCAATTTTCAAGCCATTTCTAGGATCCTAAACTAAAATTTCCAGGCCATTTTAAGGCTGCTTAACTATTTCAAGTCTCCTAAATTTAAATTTCCATGCAATTCCAGGCATTTTTACTAGGTGTCCCAGGCAGTGTGCTCTTAAAATGTTGGAGCAAAGCGCTTTGGAACACCAAGTTACCATTTCGGGTTACCCTCCACATGTAGCTAGGTGTGCCTCAGATTAACCTTCCTGCTGAGGGTACCTTAAACGTGTATGAAACATTTAAACCTTAAACGTGTAAGAAACATTTAAACCTTAAACGTGTAAGAAACATTTAAACCTTAAACGTGTAATCTCTTACACGTTTAATAAATCTATTCAGGTTTTACACGTTTCAGAAATGGGAATCTCGTTACTCCAACATAGAGAAGGTATACTCACTCCCAGCTTGAAATGCAAGGAGCGAACAAGCCGAGAGTGCTGGCATGAAATGCCAGGCACCCTCGGCAGGAAAGGTAAATCTGAGGTACCAGGCTACCTGTGGAGGGTAACCGGAAATGGTAACTATTGCTGTTCCGAAATCCTTCTCGTCAACATTTCAACAGCAAGCTGCTTTGGAGACCTAGTAAAAATTTGGACTAAGTTCTGCTATTGCATTTTTTTTATGGGGCCACCATGTACTGTACATCTTAAATTACTGTTGGACAGCAAAATTATACAGGATTAACAAACACTGTAACAAGAAAATACCTACCTTCAGCATAAAGCCGCTCTGCAAGGAATATGGCATCCACATATGCGTAATGGTTGAGACAGTGCCATATTGCCGCCTGCAAACAAAAATAAAACATTACTGACACTGCAGCCTACTGAACATGCAGATCGGAGTGATAAACAATATTCGTAAATGAAGAAAACAAAAGAAACATCCCTGTGGTAAATATAACTAGCCACATAATTAACTTCACTCACACTACTGGCTTAGAATGTACATCCACGTTTCACAGTTTGTTTAATCCCCATCCAGAGCATCACAGAACGGTTGCTCATAACTTGTTCACCACATTCTAAAAACATCTGCAGTTCAAATACAATAAAAAATGCTGAAAAGATTTACAATAGGCTACACAGAAATCGTTTGATTTTCCCATTTAAACAGAGTGTAATGGCTTCATTTACTTTGAGAGTCGCTGAATTCACTACCTAAAATATTCGACTTTCCCTAACGCACAATCTCAAAATAGCAAAACCCAGTCTTTTCGACACAAAATGTTCTACATTCTAAAGAAATGATGGTATTATTCAACCCTTCCCAATGTCGGCCGCCACTCGCCATCAAACAGTGGAAATCAACAGTTGGAGACTTTGAATTTAGTCTTGTTTGCCAGAACGGCGACTAGCTATGGAGCATGCCACTAAAAAGGGGGTATCTCTGGAAACGTATAAGTTAGAGACGAACGGTTTTCGGCATTATGCTCAGATTTATACGGGCTATATAACTGCATTTTCTGCATTAATACTGGAGTTTAAGAAAATTGCACAATTTTGTTAATGCGTAAATTAGAGAAACCTTGCATCATACAAGACATACTATTTGGTATGTGGCGAGTGCTTTGTAAGGTATACTGGCCAAGTGGCGAGTGCTTTGTAAGGTATACTGGCCAAGTGGCGACTGCTACTAGATTGACATTTGAAAGGGTTGGTATTATTTTGTTCTTCCTGTTTTCTTCAAGAGAAAGAAAAGTTATTTGCCCAGTATCACATCAATCCTCTCATAACGGATTCAAATCGTGCCACGTGTGTAGCCTCCACTACTCGTTAGGCCTGCATGTCCTTCCAATGGGCACAAATTAGATGGGAGAGAGCTAATGAACATCCAACCGCCATCTACTCCAGCCACCCAGCATTTGGTACGAAGCGATTAACTAAGAGATTAACTGCCCGTCGAAGGGAGACGCCTGACGAGCAGTGGAGGCTACGAATGTGGCACGATTTGAATCCGTTATGAACGGATTGATCTGGTACTAGGCACCACATCAACTTATCTTGCACCTGAAGAAGACAGTAGGGACGAAATAATACCACCATTTCTTCAGAACTGTTGAAAATTTGTGCTAAAATTTGTGCCGGAAAAATTGGATCAAACTTTCACATAGAAAACAGCAGTTTTTTTCCACGTACTTGAAGGTCAAAAAATCAGTTAGCGACGAAAATAGGCCTAATCGAAGCGTAATTTAGACTAATCTTTCACCGATAGTACTCTCACCTTCGTAGATGCCTTAGTTCAAGAGGAATAGGTGTACAAATACCAAGGCACATCGTAAGTTTTTAATGATGTAGAATCCTTGTTCTATCACTTTCAACAATCATAAATCTTGTTCCATGTGCATCGGCCATCACGGGGAACAATTGTAAACCTTGTCTTAAAGTGCAAGGTTGTCCCTCCTCCTCAAACCGTCAGACGTGATTCCATGGCGCCTTAGTTATTTTGAAAATGTCACATGGTCTACTTTGAAAATTCATTTTGAAGTCGAAAAATCACCTTATTGTTGTTTGTTATTTCATGGGATTGTGAAAATAAGCGGTTTATAAGGCGATTTTTCGACTTAGTTATTTTCTATCATACGATTTGAATCTTGATGCTTTCAACTTAGGCCGGGTGAAACTCAAGCTGCAATTGTGGAACTCTTCTGCCACTGTGGAAAACAGCTAGCACGCACAGAGTTAGTGATGGGCACTGTCACAGGGTCGTCACTTGTAACGATAAACCTCGTCTTATGTGCAAGGCCATCACTTTCAACAATCGTACACCTAATCCTTCGTGCATGGCCATCACTTTCACCAATCGTAAACCTAGATTACACGCAGGGCCATCACTTTAAACAATCATACACCTTGATTACACGCAGGGCCATCACTTTAAACAATCATAACCTTGTCCTATGAACAGGGTTATTAATTTAAATAGCCATAAACCTTGTCCCATGCAAGGTCATCACTTTCAAGTTTCACAATCATATTTGTCCTATGTGCGAGGCCATCACCTTCAACTATTGTAAACTACGTGCATCACCATCACTTTTAAAACAAGCAGAAACATGTCATCACTTTCAGGACCATCACTTTCAACAATCTGAAACCTTGTCCTGTATATGGGCCACCAAGAGCAAATATTGACTTGTGCTACTATTTTCTCTGCACATATATTAAAGCAGAGAAAATAACTATAACAAGAAAGGCTGTACCAAACACGGCCGCACAAAGCAGATTTGCTTTTCGTACTTGACAAGAAAAAAAAATAATGAATCAATTTTGGTTGATGGATTTTGATGTATGAATACACCATTTAACCCTTTCATTTCCAAATTAGATTTCAATGAATTGTTTTAAAGTAGCTGATCTGTAAGGCTGTACCGAACCGAACATTGCCGAACAAAGGGTGTTCGGTTCGGTTCGGTGTTCGGTCCTTCAAACGCAAAATACCAAACCGAACATATTTTCCCTTATAATCGACGGATTTTGATGTTTGAATACACCATTTTGAAGGTTTTTTCGCCAGCTTTCTGTTGGTCCAAACCACAAGTTCCTAGCTCTAACGGTTCAGAAGTTATAAGGGAAAATGTAAAAGTAGTGGAGATTTTTTCATGTTTAAACAGAGTTTCAACATCTATGATTACAAGTGTATGTGAAAATACCTACACTTGTTAAGAAACTTGTGCTTTGATGAATCTTTGTGAACTGAGTTCTTTTACATTTTAGTTTAAGATTGGTTTGGTACATTTTTGTTCGGTTCGGATGTGTTCGGTGTTCGGCTTATTTAAGATTTGTTCGGTTTGGTTCGGTTCGGCTGAAAAGTTCTCGTTCGGTACAGCCTTACTGATCGGTGATAGGATTTGAACCAGCATTCAATTGGTTTGGAGATGGGTACGCTGACCACTGGGGCTGTTATTGACTGATTTAGTCGAGGTCCTCAGTGGATGTTGGGATTTTTTTTTTCTTGGGAAGTGTTGTTGCTGTACGGCTACCGTGTGCATGAAAGGGTAAAAGGATTTTTTTGCCAGAGTTCCAATGGTTCAAAACCCTTCTTGCCCCATTCCTAAACCAGTTGTAGCTAACTGTTTAGAAGTTGTAAGGACAAAATCGAAATAGGAGTACCAGACAACAACCTGAGTTAACAAACTCTATTATCGTTTGCCAACCTAAGTCTACTAATGTAGCTGATGCTAGACCAAAATTAGGATCGAGCTAGCCAGTCGCCAGCTGGTAAAAATGACCTCAGATGGCAACCAAAAATTAAATGCTCCAGCTTTGAAGACTAAAAATTACATGCAACAGCTTTGGCCTTAAAAAAAAAGTATGGTTGCGAAAACAGGCAAACGACGAGATAACAGTTGGTGAATAAAAGAGGTTGTAGTACTAATATAAACACTTACACCATCAAACGATTTTGTTTGGGGTGTATGTGCTAAAATTTTTACTGCAAAATTTGGTTGCCGTAAACTAACTGACTGCCCCTACTTTTTCCTTAGACCCTAATTTGTTCCCCCCTTTAGGCCTATTTTACGATGCTATCGTTAAGGACGGGGGAATATTCCTCATCAGTACAAGTCTTCAAATTATTTTGGATTTAGCACAAAGACGGTGCTATTGTACAGAAACAGAATTTAAAGAGTACATAAAATTTGAGCCACCGTTTTTAATAGTACATACTGTCAAAAATAAAATAGTAGGGCTTATGTGTATGCAGAAATCCATTGGTCACATGCCAAATAAATTGGGCAGGTTAATGATTAAATTATTTTTCCTCGAGGCCAATTCAGACGGTGGATTGATGATAAACAAGGTCAAAGCAAACTTAACATATTTTCCCTTCCATTTGGCAAATTTTATGGTTGTATAATACCATTTTAAAAGTTTTTCTGCCACCTTTCTGGTGAACAAGATTGTAAGATTGTAACTCTAAGATTGTAACTCTTATTGTTGAGAAGTTAAGAGGTAAAATGATATTGTAACAAACCATTTCTTTATTTTCAAAAAGATTTTGGAACCTTGAAAACTTCACCTTAGTTACGCTTATTTTCACTAGTACAAGATATCAATAAATATTCCAGCAAATTTTCGACAGTCAGCAGTTCCTCGAAGTGAAATGGCTCAGGCGACCATCTTCTTCAGGCTCACTACATGAACACAACTTCTCACCAAACGTTCGTCAAGCTTCAAATTCAAAGCAGACGAACGTTCGGTGAGAAGTTGTGTTGATGTAGTGAGCCTGAAGACAACAGTCGCCTGAGCCATTTCACCTCCAGGAACTGCTGACTGTCGAAAATTTGCTGGGATATTTATTAATATCCTGTACTTGTGAAAATAAGCGTAACTATGGCGAAGTTTTCAACGTTAATAACGAATTTTCAAAGTAAGCGATGTGACTATTTGGAACCTATGCACCTCATAGGCTAGTTTAAAAGAAACTCTACTGATGCAAGAATTATCAGTTAGACTGAATGTTCTTTTTTAAGTTTGCATCTTGTGTCTAAAAAAGCCCAATTTTTCTGGGGAGATTAAAATTGGTTTCTATTGCCTAAAATGAAAATATACACTACCTATAAATTTTAAATGTAAACACATTGCAAGTTTCCCTGGAGGATTTAAACTCATTTCATCCGCCAAGCCTTGCAACCCCCTCAGCGCATCTGCGGGGCACAGATCCTCCAAAATGGTGTTACGCCGTCACCCAGCCATCTTTTTCCTCTCGATATGTCAATGTGGTGACTCAACAGGTGAGGCTGGGAGGGTACAGGTAATGTATATTTTCGTTTTAGGCAACAGAAACCAATTTTGACCTCCTCAGAAAAATTGGGCTTTCTAGTTACAGTTTCGAAAATATCTACTACTAAATTTTTCATTTACAGATACAGAAGACCTCATCTTTAAAGATGGCGGGCACCACATGACAGGTTCCTAAGGGTTGCAAGCTGGATTCCCTTGAAAGGAACGCCCGCAGGGGTTATGCGCTGAGGTTATCTGTGTTGGAGAAGGCGTAAGGGAGATGAAATCAGGTGGTTGAAAGAATGCCTAGAGAATAAGTTTAAATGGCAAATACATCCATTTTAACATGCATGCTTTACTTTTGGATCATTTACACAATAACTAAGCACAAGAATTACGGTAAGAATACGTTACGTACATCCGATACAAAATTTAATTACTGCATCACCAAAACATGACATGGAGACTGCCATTGTTTTCCTGGAACGCACAGAAATTACTGCCGACTGTTGCCACGCTTCGATTTCGACTCGCAGCCAATAGATACCTCTATTGGCTGTGAGAGCTCGAGCGTCTGACGGCCTTAGCTGGCACTACAACTGACGGCCAGCTAAGGCCGTCGGACGCTTAGCTCTCACAGCCAATAGAACTATCTCAATCAGCTGCGAGTCGAAATCGAAATGTAACATCTGTCGGCATTAATTTTTGCGCGTTCCAGCAAAACATTGGCGGTCTCCGTTTCGTGTTTTGGTGATGCAATAATTAAATTGTTGTATCGGACGTACATATCTTACCGCAGTTCTTGTGTTTAGTTATTGCGTAATTGATTCAAAAGTAAACCATGCATGTCAAAATGGATGTAATTGCCCTTTAAAAGTATGAAGAAAGTGGACATAGCTGACCTAGGTAATGCAGGATGGACTTGGGAATAAGGCAGAGTGGAGATTCCCGGAATTGGCAATGTCCGAGTTCATCTGAAGATGAAATTGAAGGAGAACAGTTGTGGTTCAGGTGACATCATTGAAGACTGCGGTGAGTTGAAAGGATGGGAGATGAGCTGCAGGTAGTTACGATGGAAAAGTTCAATGACATTGGATTGAGTGTATCATTGAAGATTGGAATGAAGGCTGACAATGAGTGAGGGTGAGGTATCCCTTCACGAGATGGAAGGGAATGGGACTTGGAACGGGTGTCAGGTAGGCCTGAGACGGATGAGTAGCACAGCCTCCTGACCGAGTGAGGAGCACTTGTCCTGGCCCCCAGGAGATTGTACTTTAAAAGGTGAGGGGTATTAAGATCCGGTCGAGAAGGTGAAAGAGTAACCTTTTAGCTCTTGACTGACAAAAGCGACATGGTATGGTGTGAGTCTTCTTCAGGGAAAGTTTCCTCATTTCTCCATGGCACTAGAGGAAAACGTCAGCATTGTCGAACTGCCAGATTTGACGGGCCACATACTTGTCGACGGGCCTGGCGAGATTAAGATTGAATCCACTCTTTTTCGACTTTGTCGGGAAAAACATGTTCCCAATTCGGGATTGGGAGAACCCTGTTTACTGCTGGAGAAATTGGAGGATCGTTGAAAGAGGGTTTGAGTGGTGGAACCAAGGATCCCAATGACGGAGCAGAAGAATTGGTCTTTGATGATGTCAGAGAAAGGTTGGAGAGTTGAGCGGGAGCAACACTTGTGGCGGATTTGCAAGCTGGAGGCTGCAGCCTCGGAAGGAAGGCGAGGGCAGGGCCTCAAGGCACGAGTTCCAGACGTTTCAGGTTTTTTGAAGAAAGGTGAAGGCGTTTCGTAAGAATAGAGCGAAGTACAAAGGCATTTCCAAAATGCGGAGCCGAGGACGGAGATTTCGTCGGGGATGAGTTCAAATCAGGACCGAAGGTGAAGGCAGAGGGCACAAGGTGGGACCACCGAAGGTAGGCTTGGAAGGAATGAAGCGGTGACCGAAGGCACAGTGGGGAATAGGATGTGGTAAAAGAGCACTGATCACAAGTACAGGAGCAAGGAGCAACAGGAACAGGGGTTACACTCTTCACGGGGATGGGGAGACTTGGCCTAAGGGACGAAAGGTGCCGAAAGGACCCTAGGAATTGGAGTTGGCGGAATTCTGGAGGGAAAGACGGCAGTGTTCGGAGCCACGTTGGCAGCCAACACAGTAACTGAGGATGGAACAGTCGAGGTGACAGGATCTGAAGGTAAAGAAGACGGATCGGCAGAAGGAAAGCAGAACAATGATCACGTTGTGAAAGTGGATGAAAGACAGGATGGAGCCGTGGCAACTGACAGACAGGGGAGAGTTGGAGTGGAAGTAGAGACCACCAGAGATGAGGTGGAGGCTAAGGCTAGGAGACGCTCTTTTTCCTTCCTCATTTGTTCAGAACGGGTGTTAGCGTCTTTCGTTCTTTTTTGCGATGAGGGGCCAGTCTTTTGGAGGGATGCTTAGGCAAATGGAACAAGAACCCAAGTTGTAGAAACACTCACGGTGAGTTTGGCAGGCCGCATGAGGGTCATGGCGTTTCCTCCCAGAAACGATGGCTGCACAGATGCACACACTGGAAGCAAGAACCATGGAAGGGTCCCGGCCAAGAACAGCAGAAGCAGCCGATAAACCACCTCTACGTTTAGTCGCCATGATGGAAGCGAGACGAAGGAGAGAGAAGATTACCCCAACCAGATGCATGCCGGGAAAAGAGCGCGAAGATGGGGAGGCTCCAGTGCGGATCACCGGAGAAGAAAAGCCGAAGCTAAAGACGAGCGAAGGATCCCGTGAGAGACAGAACGATGCGGGAGAAGCGGCCAGTGGAAACGGAAACGATTGAACGTCAAAAGCGTGCAAAGAAACGAAAGACTGATCCCTGAGAATCAACGGAAGCAGTAGCACAAAGTCTTGCAACAATGGCATCCGAGCAAGCCACAGAAGCGGAACCGAAGGAACAAAAGGTCACAGTCCAACAAGTTTAATTGGGACAACCGGAACCGGCAGATAAAAAAAGTGACGAGGCCAACAGTGCAGTAGGGCAAAGCGGGTGGAATGAAGCAACTGGTCCGTGAAACATCACAGGGCGAAGACAAAGGGGAACGAACGGGCCCAGCAATGCTGGGGAGCGGTTAGATAAAGATGGTCACGGCCATAGTCTTAAAGACTGACGTCTTTCGAACTTTCGGTGCAGCGGAATTCATTATTTGGTTTTCACATACACTCGGCAGCAGCAAGAGATGAAAGGCAAAAGACACCGGAGACAAATCAAGCAGGCAGAGATCAAGTTGGAACGAGGAGCAGCTGAACTGCAAGGTCTTTCGGCGAAAGAGGGGGAAACAAGTCAGGACAATGGAACCGGACAAGCAGAAGGCTACAGGAAAAGAGATGGCTGGCTGACGCCGTAACACCCTTTTTGGAGGATCTGCGCCCACACATGTGCAGAGGAGTTACGAGGCTGGGCGGATCAAATGACTTTAAATCCTCCAAGGAAACTAACATTGTAGGAACAGATGAACAAATTTACTGATAGTGGATATTTTCGAAACGGCAACTAGAAATTAACTTTTTAATTTGGTAACAAAATCTCCCAGCAAATAACCAGCAAATAACAAGTTAAGAAAAATAAGAATCTGCATCTATAGTCTAGGCTAATTATTCTCACAAAAAGAAATAATACTAATTAGTGACTAAAAATGCTAATAACGTAAATCATGGATTAAACGCCCATGGGCTTATGCAGTTAATTTGGCAAAAATAGGGGAATGGGCTTTAAATCAACCTTATCAATTTTTTAACTTTCTGGATATCTTATTACAGAAAATTCGAAGCTTTTGAACGATCTCTGAAAGACCAATTTGTCATCCTTTTAATTGCTGTGAAGAAGGGAGGAGGCTTAGGTGACAAGATGCCCGGGCCTTGTGCAGGTACTAGGAGCTAAAGGAAAAATCCACTATTACCATAGGGAGGGAGAAGGGCCAGTAAACATAGCAAGCAGTACTATTTTTCTTCACATCATATAACTTTTAGATAATTTTTCGTAGAAAAACGACAGTTTGAGGGATGGGCTTTAACTCCACTATTCCATGATTTTGACTTTACAGCATTTTAGGAGGTGGGCTTTAGCTTCAACTGGGCTTTTAATACACGATTTACGGTACTGACAACTTTCGTTTTAACCCTTCACTTCGCCGACATTTACGAGAACTTTGATCCCCATTTTTTGTGTGAAAATTGCAAGTTTCTCCACAATTGCGCTTCATAGTAGAAATTATGCTGTAACTTTTGAACTGTTCAATGAACCAGCTAAAATGTCGAGGCGGCTTCAATACCATGACTTGAAAAAAGATTTTAACAATTACCGAAATAAAATCGTCCGCACTCTTTCACAACACAGCCAAACACTTTGACTTGCAAATTTTCGACCCCATACACGTGTCTTATCAGGCTTCCAGGTATTATTGGGACTTCCTACAACATCATCCTTCGTTTTTGTTACCAACGAATTCAAATTTGGCCGTCCTCGTAGCCTCCAGTACTTATAGGGCTGTCTGCTCGATTCAACTTCCACTGACAATTAAACTTCTTACAGCGACCATAGCTCACAAAGTGTGAGACTCTCGAGAATACCGACCTTGGATGTTCTTTAAAGTCTTTCCCTACTTCTGGTGTTGTAGTATGGCGAGGTACTCACGATATCTGAGGTAGGGGGTTCCGTGTGTTAAGACTTAAAAAGAGTATGCGTATTCTTCCAATCAATAACATGCTGCTCAGTCTTGCAGTGGACTGACATACCGTTGTCTTCTCGCCATATGCTGCGCCACTTTGGACCGCACACCTTTCCTCATTTCTCCTATGATAACTGCATCGCAGTCCCTGCATGGGATCCGGTACAAAGATTTCCTAGTGTTTCGAACAGTTCCCATACACGCGTCAGGATTTTTGTGTCTCACGTTTTTCACTTTTTGCCATCGAGTTGCTCCTCCTACAAATCAGCATCCTCAGTCCTTCAACATTTTTTCAAATAGATGTGAAAACTGTCCTGTTTAAGGATCTTCTGTACAGGCTCCGTCACTCCTTCAAGGTAAGTTAGAGCAACTCTTAGACCTACCATTTGCTCCTCCTTTATCCATGCTCCGTTCCTTCGTTCGGCCTCCAGCACTGCACTTGCCCTCTTTTTCAGACGGTTGAGCAGCCCAGCTGGATAAGCTTAACATGAATTTCATTTTCGTCCTATCCAAGTATGGTCTCGCAATTTCCTTGCTGCTAGAATTCCTCAACATTCTCACAAACTCGTCTGTGCAATTGCCGTCAACTGTTGTCTGGGATGCCCGGATATGAATGTAATTGCTCTGTACGTAGCCATCGGTTTCACATATGGTCCAAAGCCAACTCTACAACCACCACTCCGCCTGAACTCTACATTGAGGTACGCAAGCACCTCCATCTTTCTCCTTTTCAGCAGTCAATTTGATGGCTATCCTCCAGTTGTTAACCTTTTCCAAGAGATCTTCGAACTTTTGGAAACTATTCTTTCTTGACGGAAAAGAAGACATCATACACATACCTCCTCAGAGCTTGACCACCACCTCTGACTTCAGGACCATCTCATCCACTTGGTGTGCTACGATCGCTGTAATAAGCTTAACTGTCATTGGTAGTTCAAGCAGGGTTGGCTTGGTATTTACCAGGGGTGGTTTTTACCAGGTTTTTACCGCCCCAGGATAAACTACTTTTTCCCAGTTAAAGACAAAAATAGGTGTATAACGTGTAAAACATAATTATATTAGTTTTAAAAATTAAATAGTGTTAAATATAATTTAAAGTGTCTTCAATTCAAAAGATTAGATTCAAAATATGTTTGCTGATGCAACGTTTACATAGGAAAACATAATTGTGTTATAAGTACAAAAATTATAATTGAAATGCTAAAAATTCTTATGATTTTTTATTGACAATTTTTTTTGAATTGCCGTATGGGTTATGGATTAGGACGTAACATGCAAGTAGTCTTAAGGAAAAAAATTAATTTCAAACACAAAGTCACTCCGAGTCATTCTCTACCATTTTGGAAACCAAAACCAAATACAGTACTATTGGGATTCCCCTTATTTTATGTAAGTTTCTATGTTAATAGTTTAACTACATTCTGTTGCTTGAACATTCTGTTGTTTCAAATAGAATTACTAAGTACTGCTATTAGAGTATTACTATTAGGGATGTGACGATGAAGCTTTTTTGCTGATGTACCGATACCGATTACTGTCAAAATGGAATGCCGATAACTGCCGATATAACACTAAATAATCATTATTTTGCAAAAAATGAAAGGGCAGTACAGTTTATGCTGCCGATGTACTACAAGAAAAAAACTTCTATTTAACATAGCCTCATAAAAATATTAAAGAAAATTAAAAAAATTTGTAATACAAAGCTCTGTAGCTATTTTCCCTGTAGCTATTTTCCCTGTAGCTATTTTCCCCAGACCTTACCCCACAAAAAAAGTGCATACAGCATTTTCTGCACAATTGTGAAGATGAAAAAATCTAAATATGTGAAAATGTTGATATTAATTAATGAACAGACGAGCACTTTATGATATATTAGTCCTAAAATACGAGTAAGCAGCAGTTTTTCTTATTTTGCATGCGACGTTTGTTTAAAACTGTAAGTTACATGGTTTTTTAATACATAACTTCAGAACGGGTGGAGCTAACGACTTGTGGTTTGCACCATTAGAAAGCTGGCGAAAAAAGGGTTAAAATGGTGTATTGGAACGTCAAAATTGGTCAATATTTAGCGAAGTTATGGGTGTTTCCGTATATATCGAAAAAAGTGCAGCGTATATTTGATCCAATTCGGTACATCGGCACATCGGAGGTGGACATCGGCGGTACCGATATATCGGAATTGCCTCCGATAACTGGCAATACCGATATGAATCCGATAATCGGTACATCCCTAATTACTATTAATGAGCAGTTAGGCTCCATACTTTAAAAATGCATGTAATAAAAAATAACATTTTCCCCACTTAGCTGGTATATACCAGGTTTTTACCGGTATTTACCAGTGCCCTGTCCAAAACTAGTTTTTCCCGGGAAATTGCCAACCCTGAGTTCAAGGGAGATGAATCGAGAGAATAAACTGCAATGATCTTTTTCGTATTGAAAATGATTGTTACCGCTCATACTGTGAAACGAATAAATTCAAACATAATATGTTTTGGCTCACTTTCACAACAAAGACCACAACACAACAGTCTTGCAAATTTTCAACAGCAATAATCGGCTTCCTCATCAAACCTAACAAAGAGAAGTTCACACAATCGCATCACAACAATAAGCAGATAAACTTTAGCGCATTCGCAGCCACCAGCACTTATAGGGTGATCTTGTCTCTCCCACAGCTTTCACTGCCTACCAAGCAGATCGCTCATACTTCTGTTTACTGAGTGAGCTACCTTTGGGCATGCCGGATCCTGATTCCAGAATATTCATTAAATCCGCTCCACTACTTTCATGTAGCTGGATAGCGATTGACTCAAAGCACCGAAGGTGGGGGCCACAGCGGAATTAGATTTAAGCAGAGTTGTTTTTCCTTCCCAGACAATCTCATGTCGTGTAGAATTGCAGTGGACTGCGATGCCGTTGTCCTCAGCACCATTCCTCACATTTGCCATATGCTGGGCTATTCTATTTTGCACACCTTTCCTGGTCTCTCCCACATACACGGCATCCCAATCCCTGCAAGGTATACGATACACTGCCTCTCTAGTATTACAAACAGGTCCCAAGCTTTCTTCATCTTTCGACCTTTGCATGTCTCTCGGTTTTCTCGTCTCCGCATCCCTTCTCTTCTCACTAATCTACTTCTTGATGCCATCAACATTCTTCAGAGACGTTGTAAAACCATGCCATCTCAAGATGTGCTGAACGGGATCTGTAACTCCTTCCAGGTAGTTCAAAGCCACTCTGTGCCCTACTTCGCCACCTTCCTTTTTAGTGACTCACCAATATGCAATAATTAGTAAAATCTACCGAAGATTTTCTAGTTTTGAAGAAACTGGAACTGTTTTGGTGGTGCGTAATTATTGGTGAGTCACTATGATGAGCAGCCAAAGTAAACAAACCGTGGCGTCAGTCGAAGTTTTGACCAAAACATCAATAGTTAGCCTTCCTTTTTACCAGACACTCCATCCTTCATCTCCGACAATGTATCGGCTTTCCTTATCAATCTTTTCAAAAGACCAGCGGGGTGCTCAAGCTTCAAAAACCTTCCTTTTGACTTCTCTAGGTGGTGACTTGCTAAATCCTCAGTGATAGAATTCCTGACCAACCGTACGAACTCGGTTTGGGCCATAGATTTTAACTGACACCCCAGAGGGCTGTTGGCTACAGTTGGCTAAAGCTACTGTTGCCTGGTGTTTAAAAATAAATGTGGCTTCCAATAGGCAGCCTCTAATTTGGTATCATGGTTTCATGGATATTACAAAAATGACCCAACCTATATTCTTGAAAATAGTACCCTTCAAAGCTGTTGAAAAATAAAAATCAGGTGGCGTAGCTGAACATCAACATTGAACCATTTTTGACGAAATTATTGCAAAAGAAAACAACACAAGGTATAACGTTCTGCAACATAGCCAGCCATATATGACACAGTACCACCCTGTGGTCAGTCTCTGTCGCAGCCTAGGGCACCACTCACGGCATCATATTCGGCACAAGTCTACTTCACGCATATGGCCTAAATTTTACGGGAAAAAAAACCAAACTTAGCTTAAATTGGCTGGAAAGGCACTACAAACTGATCCCAAGCCGCGGAAACGTGTTAAAACCATGTTTTAACTGATCCCATGTTTTAACTGATCACAAGCCGCGTCAGGCTCAAGGCAGCAGGCGCCGCACAGTGAAGCACCACAAGTGAAACGCCAAACCCCAACCAATTCATTACAAGTGAAACGCCAATCAGAAGCCGGTACCTATAACCTAATCTAACCGACAATAACAACAAAACCACATGCAACTGCCAATAACTACCCTCTTATCTTGTTCTGTTTACGAAAAAAAGATATAAGCTTCCCTGCTCCGCAAGGCCCCGCAAGCGAACGCAAACACCGTATAAATGTACGGATTGCGGAGCTACAAATTGGCCGATTTAAGTAGTTTTCCGCGCTATAAAACAGACTGTTCCTGGATGTATGAAGGTACAGGAGCCATTTGGAATCAATTTCAGAAGGATATCGGGTATGGGTGTATTCTAGACTTTAGCCTCATATTCATTTGAGCAATCGGCCAAGAGCCATTTTTCTACCATCAGTTGGATTATGGGACCAAGCAAACACAGTGACTGGGGCCGAGTAGTCGAAGTTTCAAAAGGTTTCTGCGGGCCACACGAAGCCTTTTCTCTAACGTAATATAGATCTGAGAGTAGTCCTTAATACTCTTCCTAAGTTCTAACTGTGGAGAGGCCAACTGGTTTTATTTATTTATTCTTAAAACAATTCTGTTAAAAAACATCAACAGGGGTGAATGGACTAGGGCGAAAAGAGAGAACCTACATTTTTTCATGGTCCCGACACCCTAACAATGGTCGGTGGTGAGCTGGCGGAGCGCTAGAATGTCGGAATTCGTGGACCATTCGCTCCACTATCAAGCTCCACGAATCCACTGCTGACGACACTGCCAAGCAGGATGCCTCACCAATGAAAGTCTCCATTGCAAGGCACAACCAGTTCGTTTTTTTCACTTTCTGGGCCCAAAACACTTGCCGTGGCCTACAGTTCGGTTTTGATTGCTTTAGAAGACCAAATTTTGGCTTGTAGTAGCAATTTCTTTGAAAAATCGTAGAATGTTATGGTCAATTGAACTTTAAGCCAGAAATCTTAAGTTTAAATTACAGATACACTCCTCAGTTTAATGAGAAACTTTAGTGAGCTAACGTTTTGAACGTATTTGCAAATACGAAGTTTATAAACTACTCTGAAGTCTTATGCAACAATATCTGATCACCCAAACAAAAGCAATACTACAAACCCACATCATAGCCCATGACATTTACTAGGACATTTGTGGTCACCCAAAAAAATATCTTCGCCTCGGCTACTCTTTATTTTAACAAAACAAACAATCAAACATACTTTCACCACATATTGCTTTCCACTACGAAATGCGCATCTTATACATCATCCACAGGAAAGTAGCATTTCAATTTCAGTTACATCATTTCTCACAAACTAACAAACGTTTATGCCACATATTTCATTTCTAAGAATTTAGCGTTACATTTCATTATTTTGTTTTACCATCTTTAGCACGTCAACTCCACCTCTGATTCACATATCTCGCTAATTTCCTAACTCCCCCATATCCCGCAAGTAATAACCTACCTGGACTGGCTCTTGAACAATCATTATTCTCCGCAAAATCGTCTAAATTTTTATTTAATTCGCCCCCCTAGCCAGGAAAACATTTGCCGTCCGCCATTTTCTACTTTCAAAACCATCTCGTTAACTCCGAGATTTTTAAATCGTGTTTTGACGCTAGAGGGTGCTACACGCGTTGAACCACTGAGCTTTATGTGTATTTTTTTTTTTTTTTTTTTAGATTCGCAAAACACAGCCTTAAGAAAACTTTACTTTTTGTTAATTATTGCAACATTTTTGTTAGGTTATTATTAAATTGGGTTTCATGGTCGAATGTTTGTGCTTCACTTTTAAACATAATTACAATTCATAATCATTTAAGGGATGTTTTTGATTTTTTTAGTTGAAAATGTTTATGTGTGCATATACACTGTAATGATTTTCGCATTTTTTTTACACTTTTCAAAACTTTTCAAACCTTAGAAGTTTCAAACCGTAACCCTGTGACGGGTGCTAGCGATCTCGGCCTCTGGCCCAGCTGGCCTTGTCCTTTTGTGTCGCGTAGAGCGATCATCGACTCTTGGCAAAATTTTCTGTTGTTTGAAAAATGAAAGAAGTAGCGTTCCAGCTTAGCGAGTTGTTGAAGATCATAAATAATCTTCGTTTTTACAATAACAGTACAAAAAGATACACAAATCGACCTATCCTTTTGTTTACTAGCTACCCATTTCGCCCCCCAGATCACTTACTTTCATAGTGCCTTAATCGCTATGGCCACATCCTTCAAGTGGGTCATCCTATGCAAGTGATCTGGAGGCGAACTGGGTAGCCGGTTCGAATCCGGGTCATGCCACTCCGACGAAACGTAAGTGCATAAAGGTGACTTACTGAACTACGTTATTTCTAGTGTATAATTTTCGCTAATGGCTCATTTCCAATTTTCCTTAATATTATTTACAGCGATTTGTGTCTATTTGTTTTTGAAATAGGTTGCAGCTGAATGCTACATATCCACAAAAACCTCCCAAAACCCACGCTCCCAAAAGTCATTCTAAAGCCCACCTACTCCAGCACCCCAGGAGAATATCCTTTTCCCTCCTCCCTCCATGCCAGAAGCCAACAAACAGCGTACTCACCCCACCCCATCACACCCCTCTCCCAAGGTCCTCCAATCTCCAGTACTTCACCAACATATTCTACAGGTTCCCCTCCATTTCCTCCCGGTACCTCACCATGGAACTTCATCTCTAATGCCTGTTACCACCTAACCAGTTCCACATCTTTAATCCCCCTTCTCCAATCACGTCGTCCCTAATTCCCTCTACCCCATCCTCACAAACTACCCAGTCAAGTTCCTCGTCTTACCCATCCATTTCATAGCACACCACCCCAACACATAGTCACACACCCTCTGCAGCAATGACTTTTCCAGTAGCTCCTGACCCTCCCGTCGATCCCCACCTTCGTCATAACCTCTCTAGTCTTGAAACCAGACAACCCTATCACTCCCGTCACTACCTCACCCACATAGAAGCTATTCACTCCAAGGGCCCACCTTCCCAATTCATCTTGATTCCTCTCCAGCTGTCTCCAATCATCTCCCTCATGCACCTGTACTCCCCCACCTCGAACAACATGTACCCCCGACTGTCAGTCCCTTCCCTAACCCCTTTTCCCCATAAAAATCCTTCCCCGGCTCAACCAGTCTTCCCTCCAAACCCTCAAGTACACCACAAACAACAGCGGGGACAAAGAGCAACCCTGTCTCAGACCCCACTTACATTCCACCCACTCAGACTTCACACCGTTCCAGGTGGCCATATACCTCCGACCTTCCAAAAGCCTCCTGAGTAACATTCCTCCTGCCCAAAGTACTAAGCTCCCTCCACAGAAGCTCCCACCTCACCCCGGCTTAATCCTACCCTCGTTCCTCGAAACCTCGATGGCCAAAGTCACCATGAAGGGATTATTTTCCAGTATTCGCCCCTTCCTTTAGCCATTCCGAACATCCCCCAGCAGTGCCCTCTTCTCCAGCTCCCTCCTAAATCAGCTCTCCAAGATCCTGATATAAACCTTATAAATGCACTGGTGATACCTACAGGTCTCTAGCTTTCAATCTTCTCCCAAGCCCTTCCCTTCTCCTTAACACCCACGTTAATTTTAACGCATGTAGAACCCCTCCTCTCATTCAGAATCCCACTCAATTCATAAATTAACCTTCTTGTGCCCTTAAACCCATGTACTTCAACAGCTCCCTCACAAACCCATCCTCCCCGACCACCTTCCTCCTACCAAAAGTTAATAAAACCACTAAAAAAGATAAGGCTTCTTCGAGTTCACCCACCATGATCACCTGAACCAACCTACCCTGCTCCCCTTCCTTAATTTCCCGATCTCGAGGTTCCCTCCCAGCTCCCTCTACTATCAGGGCAGAATTATGAACCTGACCCTCCCCCCTCCCCCGGAACTCCCCCTCCCTTCCCCAATTTCCCTAACCAATTGCTGATTAAACTCATCAATGTTCTGTGCAACACCCCATTTGCCTATTCTTCCATTCCATATACTCCTTCAACCTCTCCTCGCTACCCCTATCATCGTCATTGTCCCTCCCCCTCCTCCACCTATGACACGCTTCCTTGAGCCTACGAATAGCCTCGGCTACCAACCTATCCCTCCATCTCATCCCCGCCACCCAACTTCTGTCCTCCCACAGGCATTTGGCGACCCCTAAGCGCCTCAGCACCCTAATTCTCACATCCCTCCTCCCATTCTTCAGCCGTCTCCACTACTCCCATTCTTCAATCGCCTCCTCTATCCTCCTCCCATTCTTCAATCGCCTCCTCTTTCCGAACTGCACCATCTGCTCACTATTGCTAAGGTCCCATTTTCTCCCCTCGATCCTCTCGGGTTCCTCTCCCCCCCCCTCCAATTCTACTGCATTGCACTTAAACCAAACAGTGGTTAAAATTAACTCCCCCCCCCCACATACCATTAATATCCACCCATACCCATGCAGAGTTCGTGCACGGCCTTGAATTTCCAAAGGGGGCGGGGG
>JAHWFP010242016.1:0-34307 GCA_023313725.1 Lithobius niger
AAGTCCGTCAAGTGAAACGCCAAACCCCAACCAGTTCATTACAAGTGAAACGCCAAACAGAAGCCGGTACCTATAACCTAACCTAACCGACAATAACAACAAAACCAAACTAAACTGACAATAACAACCCACTTATCTGAACTGTTTACGGGAAAAAGATATCAGCTGGGGGCAAGAGCGGGCTTCCGTGCACAGCCCCGCGAGCGAAAACGAACACCGTATAAATGTACGGATTGTGGTAAAGTACAGATGGGGTTTAAACTGTGTTCCGCGCCTCCCACAAAAAAAAGGAGACCATATAATGAGAGTGTAGTGTAAGTACTAACAGAATTCAGAGCTTTTAGAAAATTGTGGTAAAGTGAACTTTAGCCAATTTATTTTTGGTGGCTTTAGAAGAATACTGGATACCAGGTGTATACACGAAGACTCAGAACTAATTTTTTTTATTATGAAAAGCAGGTGATTTAACCCTAGTGAACCCTAATAGTGAACCCTAATAGGTTCTAATTTTGGTTCAGTGTTATGTGTTATCACACTGCAGGTAGCAAATTTAGGCGTTTCGTGGGGTGGGTTTTTCAATTGCAGTACTTGATGCAAATAATAAAGGGCGGAACCAGAAAAAAGTTTTTTTGGGGGAGGGGGGGGGGGAGAATTCACGGAGTGTTTTTTTCAATTTTCAGGTTTAATTTTTGTCCTAGTTTAGCTACATTTTTCCGAACAATTTCGATAATTTTGCAAGTTAACATGGAGGGGGCCACCGGCCCTTTCTGCTTCATTCTCTTCGGCGCTTTCCTTGGATCTGCCCTCGACAATAATTGAATCTCAATTTCCGCATTTTAAAACATGGAAATAGGACCTAAGCCTAGTTAAGGACACGAACTTGCTAGAAGTAAAGGAAAGAAAAAAAATTGAAAATACAAGCCCACGTTCAGCGAAAATGGTCATGACGTCAAGGTGTTAGGCCAGGCTTTAGTATTTATTAGAATTCGGTCATGTGATTGTTCCAGAATATTTTTGCTGATATGCTTTACTTCTCGTTTTACCTAATTGTGGGAAATACATATGACGATAATCTGATACAGATCATTTTTAATGGGGTTTCTCTGCAGCTAGAAAAAGTAAGGAGTAGGAAAAATTCAGGGCTTACCTTCCTAAGCTGAGATTGTCTAAGTGTCAGTCTTATAGCTTATAGTCTTAGTTTTACCACCGAATTCCAGGGTTTTTTGACCGGGCACAGGACGGACTTTAACCAAATTCTTCCTAACCAAGATGGCCTTCTGTTCCCAGTAACCGAATGATCCGTGCGTTAATTTCCTGTCAGTTAATGCAATCACTTCAAACAGAATGCGTACGTACACTATGTAACGTGAAGAGAAGCGGCTTCCGTGCAATACGCAGGCGCAACGGCTCGTTCATTCATTCATTAATCGTAATGCGTGAGAAACCGCATCTAGTAAACAGCGGCCTTCTGTGGTTAAAACTCGAAATTTCGGCGTCGTATTTGGAGGACAAAACCAACATTGCTTGCAACTGAGAAGGGTTAATTTAGTAGGTACAGCCAAAAGGTGTGAAACTTAGCAAGAATAAATAAAACAGTAACCGAGTATTACAAAAAAAAAGAAATATTTAAAATAAAACACTGAATTTCCTTTTTAACTTATTTATTTCTGCTGAGAGGCCACTATGGCCAGAGGCGAGTCGGGAATTCCCGACCCCCCAACCTTGCTAGTCCGCCTCTGACGAACTACCGTCACAAGTGACCCATAAGTTATTCCAAGATTTCCACAGATGCCTTGTCCCCTCTCCCCTTGTAATGTTCACAAGTTGAAGACTAACTTCTGTCGTCTGAAACATGCTCCACTTGAAATTTTCTAAGTTCAATAGTTTTTGAAAACAGTTTGTGAACAAAAGTGCAAAATAGGGACCACTTTCGTGGATCCAAAATTCAACCCTGATTCCAAAGAAGTGGGTTCTATTTTACGAAAAAAAATTCCACTTTTGTTCAGTGTAGCCATGTTGCACTGTACTGACTGACTACATCAAGATGTTTTTTAAGTCAAATTTGGCCAAGAAAGTACAGAAAATAATACCTGGATTTATGGATTGAACGTGCGAATTTGAGTCTAATTATAATGTCCCCATGCTCACCCTTTATCAGGCCATATGTCAACCCTCTCGAATGTAAAGCCAATAGCAGTCGTCACTTGGCCAATAGACCTTACAAAGCACTCGCCATTTCACAATTTCTACTCGCCACATACCAATGACATCGTGCACGACCCATGGTTTTTCTAATTCATGCAATTACGAAATTGTAAAATTCTCTTTAACCCCAGTATTAATAAAGATAAAGCAGTTACGTAGCCCTTATAAATCTGAGCATAACGCCGCAAACCGTTCGTCTCTAACATGTACGGTTCCCGAGATATCGCTCTTTCATTGTCATTCTCTATTGCTAGTCGCCATTTTGGCGAGTAAGCCTAAATTCAGGTCGCCAACTACTGATTTTCATTCGCCAAATGGCGAGTGGCGACCGACATTGAAGAGTGTGGCCATATGTACAAAAAATCAACCTTTAGCGCCCGTCAGAACCGTGAAGGGGCCCGGCGATTTCAAATGGAACCGGAATAATTTTGAAATCCCAAATGACTTCCAAATGTACGATTAAGTTAAACATTACGCATTGGACAGAGTATTGAATTCAGGTGCCAGTGTGCAGCCTCTCTGCCCCCCCCCCCCCCAATTTACCTACCAGCACCAAGCCTCCTCCCCCCCCTCCAAAATACTGACTTACTTTTCAGCCCACGCCAACAACTCAATGGAATATTATATATAGGCACAGGGCTCAAAATGAGCGGTATCGCATCGCAGTTTGCACTACAATTTTTGACATTAGCGATACAAAATTGAAATTTGCGTAGTAGTTTAGCGACGCAATATCACGGCGAGAGAACTTTATAACTACGTTAAAAAATCGTTTTGCAGTAGGCCTAGCCCATGTACAATGGAACATTCATTGTGTTCCGAAAAATTCTTAATTCCAATCCCTACAGACAGGGGCGTACTGGCCATACGGGAAAACGGGAGGTTTCCCGTGGGGCCTATGCCCTAAGGGCCTGTCAGGGCCTACTGAAATTTTTTTCATAATGACAAATTCCTATGAAACGCCACAAGAGAAGGGCCTACATTACCCATTTCCCGGGCCTAAATGTCCCTCCCAGTACGCCCCTGCCTACAGAAGTTACGGATGGAAGAACCATCAATTAAAACGAAAACGCCCTTTTGCCTGCCAAGAAAAATATTATGCTTCCTGAAAAATGCTAACCATTATTTTGCGATTGCTACGCGAATTTTTATTTTGCATCGCTATTATGCTACACACTTTTTTCTAGACATTTCGAGCCCTGAGGCAGTGGCGTAACGTGCGGGGTGCAAAGGGTGCAGCTGCAGGGTAGCCCACGCTGAAGGACAGTAGATAGGGGCCCACACAAATAAAAAAAAAAAACAACGAAATAACGCAAAAACGAGCTAGAGAGAGAAAGTGAAAAGGGAAGAGGGAGAGAAAAATAATCGAGATATATAATATAGCAACACCCGTCGTAGCATCCGGCGACTGCAGTAGGCACGAGTAAATGACGATAAAGTAAACTGCACTTTATTTTATCTTCGAGATAAATTTATTAATTTTATAGCTTTATTGTTGGTTTACATTTCATTTATTATTGCCATGTATCCACGGGTTGCATAAAGGGACGGGGTGATCGGGAACTGGGTGATGGGGGGGAGGCAGGCGACTTGATACTATTTATCAAGCATGTGTCGTCCTTAGACTGGTTACCAGCTAGTATACATGTTTTCTTATGTGTGGTGACATAAGGGGTGATGCGAGGAGGAGGGGGGCCCGCTACGATTTTTGCACCAGGGCCCACGCTGACTAAGTTACGCCAGGGTTGTATCGGATAATCCCTGAAAACTGGGCATTCGTACAACAATTGACAAGGGTACATTAGTGCCCGCAGGATATTGATGTACGAATGCCCAAGGGTTTCAGTCACTATCCTATACTTCATGAAACTGCAACAGTACAAAAACTTGCGTATGATTTTGTTGTAGAAACTCGAAATTTTGACGAAAATGTACACTTATTCCACCCAGGAAAGCACTACACATTACTTTCGCAAGTCAACTTTAAATTTTCGGAGATTTAACTATCTCCTTCTACGTCCACAACCGCGACGTTTGAATCTAGTGCTACTGCTCCCATGTGACGTTTCCATAGTTCAGTGTTTTGGTGGATTTCGTTGGGAAGGAGGAGACAACTTCAAAAATTTTAAGTTGACCTGTGAAAGTAATGTGTAGTGCTTTCCTAGGTAGAATGTTATTTTTCGTCAAAATTTCTTTTGATTTTTTTGTGAAAAATTTCTAAACAATGTCTACAAATTTCCATTGTAAACGCTGTTTGTTGATTTACTGCATGTGGGCCTGTAAGGTAAGGCATCATTCCTTTTCAGTGAAGGAGCTAATCGCCGACGTTCATTTCCCTTGAGCGAGCTGAAGCAGTTCTGAATTAAGCAACATACAGCATGTCTCTAATGTTGGGTGAAGGGCAATTTCTTATTTTCGTTGTTCGCAGAAGGGGTATTTGAGAATCAAGCTAGAATGGAATGCACTGCCACAAGTAAAGTTTAGTTATGTGTCCTCACCTTCGCAAAAATGGTGGGAAGTCTCTAAGGGAGTGTTGGTGCCATATCCTTCGCTTAATCCCCCCCCCCCTCCTTCAACTTAGTTAAGCTATATTGCAGGTCAAGCAACGTGCAATTTCCAACATCGTTTTCCGTAACCTTATACAACCCGGAAGATGCAATCTCGGCTTCCACTCGCCTATCGTGATCACTTGTTAACAACCCTACAGCCTGGTTTGCTTTATCTGCTTTACAGTAAACTACGGTACATCTTTTCTTTCATAAAGGTTATTTATTGCCTTCACCTGCTCATATGTGACATAGGCTTTTACTCTCGGTGGTGGCATAATTGCTAATCTTTGCAATTGAAGTCTCGCTTCTGGTACCCACGTATACTTGTTAGCACCTGCTCCACGTCACCCACAAGATTTGCTTTCACTTCTGCCCCGCCACCAGGCACAACTGGAACGAACTTCAAAATCCAGCATGCTTAGCTCAGTATCATTCAAATTCGCTCCAGACTCGTTCACCACAAACTGAAAGTCCTTACCTTTCTCGGTCGCAGATTGAAAGTCGCTACCCTTCTAGGCCATCAGTTCATCTCCACCTTGATTAAACATAGAACCTTCTCCAAAAAACTTTTTTCCTTGCACCTCTGAGGGCCATTTCGTAGGAGAGCACATGCACCCCCATTATCCCCAGCTTCTTGTATGACGATCTTTTGTTACACTTCTTTCCCACTCAAACTGCACCTTGGTATACTTCTGCAACTTGTCCCATACATCACTTGTTAAATGCACTTTTAAACAACACTCCAACATCCATGTGCTAGTCTGAAGGTCTCTCAACTTGACATGGCAATCTCCAATTCGCGCGTACAAAAATTGGTAGGCGGCGATGGCCCAACCGCGCACATCTCCGGCTTTAGGCTTAACTTCTCGCTATGACCGCTTCCTCTTGCAAGCCAAATTAAACGCTAAATGGTACTCAAGTTTCGCTAACGACAAACAATTTATGTACCTCGCTCTCTTCAAAAGCTGTTAGGAATGAGCCCCCCCCCCCAATAACTCGAAAAACATCGCTGTGAAAAATTCCGATCCGTTATAGAAATAACACGACAAAAGTTCACTTAACTCGTGACTCGGACACCACTTAGTCCAGTAAATTTTCGATATCCCACAGATATCTTTATCAGACTTTGAGGATTTCCTGGCCTTCTACTACATCATCGTCTGCTTTTTCCTGCTTGAGCGTTCAAATTTGGCCGCGACTGAAAGAAAAGAATAATGGGGGGGAAAAAAGAGATAAAACAGTGTATACAAAACAAGAGAGACTAAAATCTAAGGATGAAGAGAAAATGGGGGCCATAAAGAATACGAAAGAAGCAATGTATAAGATCCGTGCAGGAACTACGATGCTGTTTATATAGGACAAGAAAAGGAGTACGCACCAGGGTGGGCCAACATATGGCAAATGTGAGGAATGAGAAGGATGATAAAGGCATCACAGTCCACTGCAGGTCTTTAAAGCACGAGATTGACTTGAGAAGCACAAGTATCCTTCTCTACACACGGGATTCCCACCTCTGTTGTCTTGAATATCTTACAATTCAACAACATGAAAAGAACGGAGTGCTTTTAATGAACATTCAGGGCCCAGCTTTCCCTAAACTTTTACACTTGGTTGGAAGAGATCTTAGCGAGCAATGAAACCGGCAATGGCGTCTAACAAGACCACCACCCTATAAATACGGGAGGCTGTGATTGCGGCCAAATTCAAACGCTCAGTGGAAAAAGCCGACGATAATGTAGTAGAAGGCCAGGAAATCCTCAAAGCCTGATGAAGATATCTGTGGACTAATTAAGTACGTGTTGTGAATTTAAGTGAACTTTGTTGTGTTATTTTTATAACGGATCAGAATTTTTCACAGTATTAACTCCAGCGATGTTTTTCAAGTTATTATATGGGATTTTCAAAACTGAAGCTCTACACTGCATCACAGAATTAATGGATTTTTGTGTAGTGACATTTCTTTTAAAATGCAATTTTGTTTAACTGCTAAAGATTGAAACTTTCAATGGCCGTATGTCGATTGTCAGGGAGAGATATCGCAATATCACCAAGAAAACAAGGCTCCTTTGTTATTCGCTGCACTGTTGCCTGTCATTGGTTACGATTTGTTTCACTTGTTGAACTTTCGATACCAGCAGTGGCTCTAATCTCAAAATGAATAAGTCGAGTCCTTCTAAAAATAAAGTCCCTGCTTTGTTAAAAGGTCATACGAGTAGAATACAAAAGTATTGTAATAGCCTAATTATGCACTCGCCTGTTCCTGTGATATGACTAAAAATAAAATGTGGGAGCTGTTGTTGCTGAAGATGATTTATTAATGCTGCTCCGTTAATAAAAATTATCACGAAGCTTTATACGTGTAGTTTTATATCATGGTGATACACTAGAAAAACAGCAGGTTACGATTGTACATTGCTTTTTTCGGCACGCATTTTTGGTTTTAATTCAACAAAGATCCACCTTATTCACTTGTAAAGAATAGCACCACTTAAAGGCTCTCGTTTAAAAAAAAAAAACGATTAAAATAGGCCTGGCATATATGGAGTCAAAATCTGTCGATTTTTACCCAAGTTCAAAAAAAAAAAAAAAAAACTCAACTGTTATCTGTGAAGCTTGGTTTTGTTTGGCACATGTAATGGCATGTAGCAGGTGAAAATTTGCGAGCAAAGACTATATTGTGCAATGGACTGCAGTGGTGAGGACCCCTACCCCCAAAGAAGAAAAGGTTGTGTGATTTTTTTTTTTTGTGGCGGGAGGAAGGGTAATTCAAAAAGAATGGCAGACTTAAGTGACAATTAAGAATAATGGCAGTATTACTGGTGCTGGCGCGCCAGAACTAACCCGTGATGACGCATGTGGCAGTTGATTTTTGTCCAGTGGCGGTGTACACTTACAGGTATAGGGACCGTAGCAGCTGACACATAATAGACAAATAAAGGTCCTCGTAACGGAACCAAATACTTATTTATCCAAACCTACGTTGACCACTAATAAAACAAATTCTAAATCTGGCACAATTTAAATCGATGTTTTTCATGATAGATTCACATCAAAGCTCTAAAGAAATATAAATACAGATCAAAGCAGATCACAATGGACGCATATGTCTGAACGCGCAGAACCATGGTAGTGGACGCATTGAACCACGATAACATGATCCATTTGTAAGCAAGTCGGAACGCTGCCAAGGTATACGGGGCTCTAGTATTTGGTACTTGGGTCCTGGCAATGGGACTGGAGCATTTGAAGAATGGCTCTTGGTTGTACTTTTAATAATTAGCACCGTTAGTCTTGACCATTGTTTACTGCCAGGACACTTATCACAAGTGTTTGAAACATCCAGGTCACCGCATCTATTATGACGTTAGCCTGCTTGCATCTGTTGCCATGGAGAGCAGCTGCAGTCTGTGCATGCAGATAATAAATTAGTTGGTATAGCACCCGTTGGTGATACGGTGGATTTGAACCGTGCCGACCTCGCTTGCTAGCCTATAGAAAAATTTGGTTCAAAGAAACCAAGCTTCAAGAAAACAAACCTTATGGCTACTTAAAAAAAGGTGGTGGTTGTCGGGCATTTTCCGTAAGAAATCTGTGTGGGCGGACGGAATTTTAGTTTGTATTTTCTTCTTTTTTGGCCCTATTTTTCCTTTCATTTTGGAGAAATATTTTTATATTGGTTAAAATAAAGAACAGTCTCATAATTCTGCTGACCACATGTCCATAAAATTATTTAACAACAAGAATGGTAATTTTATAGGCTATTTTTATTTCTCACTAAGGACCATTTTTGATCTGTAACTGCTACTTTTGCCGTGTCATTTCTTTCTATTTTCCCGTCAAAAAATCTGTGTGGGAGGGCAACTCTTCCTTTCTTATTAGCCTATTAGCAGCGAACAATTTTATAAATATTTGGCTGAAGACTTACTGGTTAGGTTACATATTGGAAATTTTTTATGTACAACGAACCTCCGTATAAAACTAGGGTTGGTAGTTAAGAATTTTTTTTATGTAAATGAATACTGTACAAAATCTGTAGAAAGTGATTGCGAACTAGAGTACCGTTGACCTACTTGAGGGGTGTGACTGACAAAATCCAAGATGTGCTCAAGAAGAATGGTTTTGACACGTACATGAAGAACTCTAAGGACTGAAGGACCAGCTTATCGGGAGGAGGACGAAAAAGAGGCGAGATTAGTGAGCCTGATTAAAGATCAATGAAAAAGATTGTAAACACCAGAGAAACAGTATAAAGGGTACCATGTGGTGACTAGCGTTTCTGTTGGTGAGACACACAAAGGAATTGGCTGCCATGTCAAGCAGCACATGGCGGACACCAGAAGTAGAATGACAAACGGCATTGCGGTGCACAACATCAACTGGGAAGGCACGGAAACCCTCCTGAGATGTGCATTTGAGGAGCTTGGATTCCCTGGCTATTCAACACCACGTCCGAGAGAAGGTTGAACTGATGAACATCCAAGGACCATCCAATCCTGGAATACAGTTTCTGCTCCATACCGCCCATTCGAAAAGTAGACTACGATCGAACATCATATAGTGGAGTGAATTGACAGTCGAAAATTTGCTGAAGATATTGTACTGATATCGTTTATTTGAAATTGTGTTAAACGATTGCTACGAAGATGATTCCCGTAGGCTATATAACTTTGGGAAAATGCACACGACGACCATGCAGAAACACAACGAAGTTCCCTTGAATTTTCGGTGAAGCGCTACGAAATTTTTAGACTGTACAAAATATACATTTAACAGGAAACATTCTTCAGTGTCATTGTTTTCCCTCTGGGATGCTGACTTTTATTGGCATCAAAGTTTTCGTCACAACATTGTGCTGCATGCAACCCTTCCGAATGTTAATCCAGTAGCAGTCGCCACTTGGCCAGTAGACCTTAGAAAGCACTCGCCATTTCAAAATTTTTACTTGCTACATACGTATGATGAAAGGTTTCTCTAATTTATGTATTGACAAAATTGTGCAATTTTCTTAAACTCCAGTATTAATGCAGAAAATTCAGTTATATAGCCCTTATAAATCTGAGCATAACGCCGCAAACCGTTCGTCTCTAACTTCTACGGTTCCAGAGATACCCCATTTTTAGTGGCATGCTCTGTAGCTTGTCGCCGATATGGCGAGTAAGGCTGAATTCCAAGTCGCCAACTGTTAATTTCCACTCGCAAAATGGCGAGTGGCGACCGACATTGGGAAGGGTTGGCTGCATGTCACAATTGTGTAAATTTGTGCGAAAAACTTTAGGGACCAGAAGTTAAAAATTAGTTGGTCGTGTTCTGTTAAGCACACCGTTGTTTTTTTTTTTTGGTTAGGTTTTGTTAAAAATTCGCTGTGTTGCGGTTTTCTCTGTTACGAACTCTACTTCCAATTTTTGGTGCACTAGCTTGTTCGCTTTAATGAGCGTTTACTGTACAAGGTATCGTATCACAGTTGTCTGGGAATGGGGAGGAGGGGGGGATTGTACTGCAGCTGAGTCTGCTGTTTAGTAATTTAGCGTCACCCATTGCACTTGGTTGGGGGGGGGGGGCATCATTTCATTCTTGAACTTTTAATGCAGTCGAATGAAATTATTTTGAACTAATTTTGGAGCTAATTTTTTGAAGTTACTTACTTAGAAACATTGACAGACTCCGTACCAGTATCAGTACTGGAACAGGTAGGGATCAATCAAATATTTCAGGGTAGGTTGCTATAGTGATTTATGCTCTTTATTTACGTGAGTTCCATGTTTGTTGCAGGCATCTCTGGGCGGAGTCAAATCTTATTTGCCCTGGTATATGTGACGCGTTACCTGGATTTGTTTACGAACTTCATCTCCCTGTACAACTCTACCATGAAGGTGTTCTTCATCGCCACATCTTGTGCAACCATTTACCTGATGTATGTTAAGTTCAAGGCCACGTATGATCACAACCATGACACATTTCGCATTGAATTTTTGCTTGTACCGACGGCTGGCTTGGCGCTTCTCGTCAATCACGAATTTTCGCCCCTTGAGGTAAGTGTGATTTTCAGCTATAGTCTTCATTTTGCGCATTGATGCATCCCTCATCTATTGGTGTTCCTTTAGTATGGTGGTATTTGGGTTGTCAGCTGTCTATTGTCCTAAATTGAGAGACAGTTAGCTATTTCCTGAAAAATTTAATTTTGCACAACTGAAATCTAGGCCTGGCCAATACCAACTTTGATCGATCTGATGCCGAAGTCTGTGCAGTTGGGCCTACTCGAGATAAACTCGAATGAGACAATGTTTCTTACTTTCTACAAAATACTATCCTTCAGTGTGTGCTAAAATTGCTTATTTCGGCTAATTCAATGCTCGAACTTAATTTTAAACCCTTAAAATTCATTATTCGTCTTAAAAGATGCTAGGAGTGCTGCTCTCATTTACTATTAATATAGTAAGCAGAGCCTCATTCTCATATTGCTTCGAGCACCAGTGTGCGTAACGCGTAGTGCACTTCACGTTAATTGTTGCAAGCCTATCAGCTTGTCGGCCTCGTTACTACAATGGCTGTTAATGTTCAACTGGACGAATTGGTGATGAGAGAACCTTTTCCTTCCTGTGCATGCAAGAAAACTTCTCGTCATCTGCATCCCGCCTGCAGGAAAAGTGCAATTTTATTGATGTTAAACCTCTAAAACTTTGCAACCTCGAAACTTCAGAGATATTTTGGTGAAATGGAAGCAATTGGACCAACGTGCTGCGCTACACGCTTGTAAATCAACCTATTCAAACTCACCAATTGACATGTCAATCCCATTATCTTCTAGGGATGTGCCGATGTACCGATACTGATTACTGTTAAAACGGAATGCCGATATAACACTAAATAATGATTATTTTGCAAAAAATCAAAAGTATGATACAGTTTCTACTGCCGATGTACTGCAAGAAAAAACGTGTATTTAATGTAACCTCGTATATAGAAAATTTAAAAAAATTGTAGCACAAAGCTTTTTTCCCTGCAGCCAAACATTTTCTGCACAATTGTAAAGATGTGAAAATGTTGATATTAATTAATCAACAGACGAGCACTTTATGATAATATTAGTTCCAAAATACCAGCAAGCAGCAGTTTTTCTTATCTATTTGCGTAACGGCATAACTTCATAACGGGTGGAGCTACAGTAATGACTTCTGGTTTACACCATTGGAAAGCAGGCGAAAAAAGGTTAAAATAGTGTATTTGAACGCAAAAATTGGCCAATGTTTAGCAAAGTTTTCGTTTCGTATATATCGAAAAAAGTGCGGCTTGCATGTGATCCAGTACGGTATATCGGCACATCGGAGGTGGACATCGGCGGTACTGATATATCGGAATAGCCCTGATAACTGGCAATACCGATATGAATCCGATAATCGGCACATCCCTATTATCTTCCCTGGATTTCTTTGAATGCAATGGGATCATTTAAATGTTTCTGTCGGATGAGACTTGCGAATGCAACCATCACAAAAGCTACCGACACGATCCCAAGAGCAGATTAGTCCAGAGCGTCGTCAACCCTGTCTTTCTATTTGCAAATGGTAGGCTAATCTCCGAGGTGTGGAAATTTTCCAATGACCATATTGACTATTGAATTCTTGGAACTCGGTCAAGTTTTCAATTCGGATTTTAACAACAAAGTTGGGTGACGAATGCAAGAAAATACCGAGTTCTCAATGCAACACAACGCATCTCTTAATGTTAACATGAGTCTTCCCGATGCGTGCAGCGATCGTGACAAAGAATTGATGCAAAGAAAAGAAATTGGTACAAAAAAACCTACAGACCTTAAGTCCCACAAGGGCCAATCCTTCCAACAAATTTGTTAGTACACAGTGGGAATATGACACTGAGACGATCCGCGAAGACAAATACTGCTCCGGCTGCAGTGACTAATCCTTCACACAATGAAAAAATTAAAGTGACACACAGTGATTAAGTCAACTCTAAAAACTCGAATGTCATAAACTCTCCCCTATGAATCCCGTAATACGGAGGCTCCTTCAGAGTTGGGGCAACGAACCTTAACTGCAACTCAAACACTTATGAGGCATTGCGAGAATCATTGCCAGAGGCGGACGGAAAAAGACTGAATAATTGTGCAAAAACGCTTTGACCCGCCTAACTGACAGTCACTTGCTATTGTACCACAAGAAATTAACAAAGAGGTTATAATATGAATTCAATAAATTTTTAATGTTTAGTTACCTGTTCTAATTACAACGCACAATTTCTTTTAGGACAATGAGTGAAAAACAAGAGTTAATATTATGCTGGTCCTTTTCTTCCCTCTAGATTCTGTGGACATTCTCTATTTATCTCGAGTCAGTTGCCATCTTGCCACAGCTATTTATGGTAAGCAAGACCGGAGAAGCGGAAACGATCACAAGTCACTATCTGATGGCCCTGGGTAGCTACCGAGCACTCTATCTTCTGAACTGGATCTACCGCTACTACTTTGAGGGATTCTACGACTTGATTGCTATCATTGCCGGTGCAGTTCAGACTGTGCTCTACTGTGATTTCTTCTACTTGTACATTACCAAAGGTAAGTTACATGCTTGAGGATATTATACTTTGCGCCTTTTTTCTTGAATCCTCAGGTAGTTTGTCATTGACGTTTTTTCCATTTGCGGGGCACTGCGCAGATTAGATTGCCCGGTGACGTTTTTGTCTGGGTTTCATTACCAACGCTGAACGCATTACCTCTAATATAATCCTGTTCAGTGTTCACAGTAAAACTAGCTTAATTCATGGTGCGCAGCTCCCTAGAGGTTCCTATGTTTCCCATATTTGGTGAAAAAATCCTATATATCCTATTTTCCTGGTTTGTTTGGAGAAGCCGTAAGACGTCCGCTACACGATTGTGTTTCCGCCGTGTTTGTAGCATCACTTGAACTTCCGGTAAAATCGGGGCCACTAATGACTCGGCACACAACATAGATTATAAGCCCTGTCTCCTATTCTGCCTTCATGCAAGAGGTGCACCTTGCCTGTACAGCCTGTACCTTGCCGACTCGAGACTGCCTTCTTCACTGCTTAGTCAACATCAAGTATAGCCTGTTAGAAGCTGTGGTTTTAAAAGTCGAAGGCCAAGAGTGCACCGTGCAGGCATCAAAGACTCGTCCAACGGGCAATGAATCCAACTATAAATCTATCTTAGGATTTAGCATTTTATCGTGTGAAAAGCAAAGTATATTTGCCTGTGTGACATCAGTGGGCAAAAGGTTTATTTACCGTGTTTTAAGCCTAATTGCACGCAACTCGTTACCTCATCCAACATCCAATTTTATTGTTGATTGGGTCTATCAAGGCTCTGTCTAGAGATTCGTTTGGAAAAACAGAAAATTATTCAGAAAAAAAGGACCAAGCTGATTAATGGCTACTTTACAAATACTGCAAAGAAACAAAAAACTAAATAGTCCTAAACATATTAGCCTAAGTGTAAAACCTGCAGATGAGTAAAAAAATCTCGGTGAGTAGTGGATGCTTAATTGAGTTAATGTGAAATTAACAGCCTGACCAAATGCAAGTACAATGTACTCCATTTTCAAAATACATTCTGCTATCACTTGACGTCAAATAAAATAGGCTTTAACTTGAATTCAATTTTCTTGCACTTTTTTCCTGTAAAATCCCTATATTTTGCGTGTTAAATTCCTATTTTTCCTGTATTTTTTGGCTGCGGTGCATGTTATTTATTCCAGTGCACCATGTAGTAATCTTCAGGCACCTTCATAGATTTTATAACTGCAGTTCTTCCTGAAATAATAAGCAGCACTCCCTGGCTTGCAGGAGTTGTGCGATACTATCACTATCGGATTTTGATGACGATATCGATACTTTCTTGGTATCGGTCGTGGTTATCGCAATTCGATAGTATGAAGGTATTTAAAAAGTATCACTAGTTTAAAAAAAAATCTGTAGTATCAAAATCATATCGAAGAGGTTTTGAAACAGAAAATTAATTTCAAGAGCTCACATCGATGTAGATTGTGCCCAATATTGTTTAATAACTAGAAGCAGTGTTTTTTAATGGGCCACTTACTTATTACACTAATATCTGTGGGAGTTGTTAGCATCAAATTAATCTTAAAGCTGCCAGCAAGAACGGTGATCACTGGAACAGAAATTTTGAGTCGCATTTTAGTACTCCTTGACCCATGAGCTGTCATCTTTATCTAAACAGTAGGTCTACGTTTGTTTGGAGTTGCAGTGCAAGAAACCCATCAGGAAAGCTAATATCCTAAGGCATGCAAAGTTTTGCTAAGACGCTTCTGTATTCGGGCTGCAAATATCTTCCAACATGACATTCTCAGCTAGTAATGTATCCGGAGAGCTATTAGCATTAGGGGGAGAAACCATTACGAACAGCAAATTCGTAAAAATTTGCTGCAATTGTAAATATTTGTTCGTCTTATCCGTACATTCGTATTAACAGAGTTCGTTATAGCCATATATATACATATATATTTATATTTACATATATAGTGTTGACTGAGTAGCTGACTAACCAAAATCTTGAAACAAAGTACAGTAAAACCTCTTTAATACGAACTTTAAGGGGACTGGACTGCTAAAAATGTTCTTATTAACCATAGTTCTTATTAAACGGACGAGAGAAATTGGACTGCAACTTAAAAAAAATGTAGCCTACCGGTATACGGTATTTTCGTTTCATTCGTCCTTGACCTTCGCTTTTGCGCAAATGGACAAAACTCTTATTACTTCCCAAGATGGAGTCAACTAGCGATTGATGTTTTGCCTGAAACGAAACGAAGTTCAAGGGGGAGGAAAAAGAAACTGTTATGAACAGCAAATTCGTAAAAATAAGCGACAATTGTAAATAGTTGTTCGTCTTATCCGTACTTTCGTATTAACAGAGTTCGTTATAGCCATATATATTTAGTGTTGACTTAGTAGCTGACCAACCAAAATCTTAAAAAAAGTTCTTGTTAAGCGGGAATTCTTCTTATCCGAGTTCTTATTAACGAGGTTATACTGTACTTATTAAAGCGGGAATTCTTGGTATCCGAGTTTTTAATTCGACGTGTCACACGTCGAATTAATGCGGTTTTGCCCAAAAAACGGGGGTAGCCGATTTACATCAGCGACATCTCAAAAACCAGACACATTTGTTCAATTCTGATCCGACAAAATTCAAGTATGCGGGTGGGTGACTTGCAGTGCGCCACTACACAAGGTATTATGCTCTAGATAATTTAGTTAGGCCGGTTTTAGTTCGCTAACCTCTAAAAAGGTCTCTTGAGCGAAAAACCGTCGTCAAATAGTACACGATCAGTGAGTGGATAACGTCAGCGCTATACCAGCGTAAAGGTGTGCGCTCAACGCCGATCATACGAAAAATTGAGCCGTCTAACTGCGCATTTCAGCAAGTCAACTCTTCAACATTGCGGTCGGTTAGAGGCTATATGTATACGTCGAGATGGCTGTTCACTTATCGCGCAGAACAAGACAGTGAGTCGTCACTTACCTTTGCGGTGATCTGGATGGTACACTGAATTTCTCTGATTGAATTTGGACGGTACAGTGAATGCGATACCCGCATTGACTTTTGCTGTTAATTACTGTGCTATCCTAGGTGCGATATATTAACGTACAGTAAAACCTCTTTAACTCTAACCAAGTACATCTTTGCATCCAATGTGTAAGTGCAGATTAGTTTAATATGTGAAATGTACTACTAATGTACTACTAATTCCTCAGTAAAAACAGCAGAAATACTTTGTCGGGTACAGAAGCGACACTGAATGCATGGTATCAAGAAGTAAAATTACCATCTGGAGTTTGAGTTAACCGATATTTGTTTGAGATAACGAGGGTAATTTTGTATTGAGCCAACCAAATAGCACAAAATTGTTTGACTTAAGCGAGTTTAAGTTAACGAGGTTTTACTGTATTTTATTACGCGTATTTGTGGTGTTGTTTCCTATTGAACGAGTGAGCAAAGCGAATGATGTCCTGTTTAAACAGTGGCGGACTGGCCAGAGGGAGGGAAGGGCAGGATATTCCTAATCGCCTCTGACTTTCAGATTTTTTTAAAATCCGTAACAGGAAGACTCACCCGAGTTTTATTGGTTCGACAGTAGTTTTACCCACAGATTTAAAATTACAAATAATAATAATAAAGATAATTATAAAACGCTAGTAAAACAAGTACTTTGTATTGAGTAGCCTAATGAAATTGCAGTGTTATATTCAATGTGGACTTGTCACAATTTTCGTGTGAATATTTTAACTTTTGTTTACACCTAATAAGTGTAAGTAAATTCAAAGTAGTCAACCTCACGTACCCTCAGCGCAATACGATTTCTGCTACTCCCCCCCCCCCACCAAATTACCTGCTGAATTTATGGAAATATGGTGTTCGAAGATTTAAAAAATGTAAAAGTCTGATGAACAAGAACAACGGAAACGGGAAATTGTAAAACAGCAAAGCTTTCAGTTTTTTTTTTTTTTGTAAGAATATCAGAATACGAATGTCAGCGTCCGATGAAAATTTATCTGGTCAGTTATCTGGTTGTCGCACACAAGATTCTGGCTCATTTGCCGTATCGTAGTAGCAAAGGTTACGAGACAATTTGTTTTAATATAATGTGCAATGTAGTAGATATTCATCGGTAGCCTACACCATGCATTTAGATTTTTTAGTACAGTCAAACCTCGTTATAACAGTACCTCTTACAACAATAAACCTATTATAACAATGCTATTTTCGAAGCTCTTTAAGCAGCAATGCATGCAAGAGTGATCGTTTATAACAATAAACCTGATATAACATTTTGTACTTTTCAAGGACCCTTGGACATCGTTATAAAGAGATTTCACTGTAGTGTCCTGTTGGTATGGCTGCCGTTCCAACTTCATACGTCAATTACATATTTTTTTTTATTCTGCCGTACTACACGTCGAATTACTAAAGCAGTTTTAGTGCATCTTGTTATTAAACGAGGTTATACCGTATAAAGATTTGTAGACTACTAACCAGTGGCTGGTATATTAATAAGTTAATTTTCACTTATGCTTGGTGCAGATCATTACAATAGGCCTATAAAAAAACAAGGTTAAAGCAATTGCAAATAACCGATTAAATTTGCTGATACACTTTCTTTGCGCAAAATAAAAAAAGTGCTTGAATTTGGTCTGAAGGTACGCCTTGAAAGTCCTTGAATTTTATTTCCTCAATACTGTGCGAACCCTGATTAAATTAACTCTCCGGTCAGCTAAAGTGGTTAGTAGGGGTGGCACAATAATCGGTAATTCAATAATATCACGATAATATAACATTTTTATAATATTTTATTATATAACATAAAATAATATAACATTTTTCGTCGATTATCGTGTCGCACATTTTCTGATTTATCGAAGTATCGTGCAAACCCCAAAGCTTAAATTGGTATATCTTGGAAACCGTAATAGCTAGAAGCATGTGGTTTGCGGTGTAGCGTGCGGGATTAGAAGGGCTCTCAACCGAGTGTGCAATACTGTTGCTAGCCACTTTAACCGATTGGATAGTTAGTAAGGCTGTACCGAACGAGAATTTTTCAACCGAATCGAACCAAACCGAACAAACCTTAAATAAGCCGAACACCGAACACTTCCGAACCGAACAAAAATGTACCCAACCAATCTATCTTAAACTAAAATGTGAAAAAACTCAGTCCACAAAGATTCATCAAAGCACAAGTTTCTTAACAAATGTAGGTATTTTCACATGGACTCGTAAGTCCATAGATGTTGTAAGTCTGTTTAAGCATAAAAAATATCCACTTTTTTTACACTTTCCCTTATAACTTCTGAACCGTTAGAGCTAGGAACTTTTGGTTTGGACCAACAGAAAGCTGGCGAAAAAACCTTCAAAATGGTGTATTCAAACATCAAAATCCGTCGAGTAGAAGTGAAAATATGTTCGGTTCGGTATTTTGCGTTGGAAAGACCGAACACCGAACCGAACCGAACACCCTCTGTTCGGCCGTGTTCGGTTCGGTTTGTTCGGTTCGGTACAGCCTTAATAGTTAGTTTAGTGCAAACAATATTTAAGCATCAAGTAGTAGCAGAACTGCTAAATTGTTTCTACATGATGAAGTAATGGACAATGGTAAGTGCATTTTCATGTCTATTGGCCAAATGGCAAGTGCCAAACAATTCGCATTGGTGAAAGTTGCACTGTAGGCTTCAGCCAAGATTTTTTTTTTAACTAACATATTGAAAAATGGTTATTTCATCCTCAAAATTTGTTTGTTTGAGATATTATCGATTATCACAATAATTTTAAAAGTGTTACCGGGATAAATAAATGTTGTATCGTGCCATCCCTAGTGGTTAGCAATGGTATTGCACACTTGGTTGGAGAACCTGTGTAATTCCGCATGCAACGCCGCAAACCTCTCGTTTCTAGCAATTACGGTTTTCGAGATGTAACAATTTAAGCATCAGGCTTTGCACAATGATTCTATAAATAAAAAGTGTGATATGATAATTGACGAAAAGTTTTTCGCGATATCGTGCCACTCCTACTCTCTGCCGCCAGCTGGCCCTGGCTCTCTTGGTCCTTTGGGCTTTGAACCTTCGGCTCCTGGTGGATGTTGTGCTGGAATCGACCCCAGCGCTGTCACACTGGGCCCGCACACGGCGTATCAATGCATAGTTCGTGTGACTTCTACACCGAACCATGTAGAATCTGTACGTCGACTGACGCTGCTACTTAAATTCCGTTCTTGGACAAGCAGCAGAAATCCAGGATTCTTTTGGATCAAATGAAGAAAGCAGCTTCTACTTCACCATTGTGGGCCCCATTAACCCCCGGCAAGTTATTGCTGATTTCACCTTATGCAGCCAGTTCTTCTTCAGCACTCGGAAGACCATCTCGCAGCGACCAACGTAAGCGATCGGCCGCTGTGGAGGGCCAGAACATGGATGACGCCAGTGTAAAGACGGGAAACTCTGGTCCTGAAAAGCGGCCTGCTGTGGATCATTGCACCTTTCCTGGCATTGGAGTCTCGCCGCATCCATCAACTCTTAATTCATTGCTGCCTCGATAGTTCCGTCAACAATGCACCAGCGGCACCCGCTCGCGTGCCAGCGACTGCCGATGCCCAACTATCAACGTCGAAAGATCAAATCTTTCTCGACTTTCAGGATTTTTTGTTGAATTTTCACCTGAACGATTGATTGCTTTAAAACAAAAGTTGAAGCCATTTCATGACTATTTCTCTAATAGTGGTTGTAAATTAGAACCTACGAAAGCCGAGCAAGAATCTCCACAACTTGAACACTTCGAAATTAAAGGCAAAAGTAGGAGCAAAGAAACGTGTGAAGAAATCGCCGTCTGGAAGCAACTCTGATTGGGAATTTGTCACTATTGACCAGTCGGCCATCCAGAAGCCGCCAGACACGATGTTCCCAAAGACTCTCAGGATTCAATGTAAAATGTGAACCGGTTCCAAGAGATTCCCGCCATCATGGTGTACCATTAACTCTTTTATTAAATTCCATGGAGCGGGGCACGGCAGATCCTTCCCGCTCTTCAGGCCATCCATGACCTTGGAAGGCAACCCTTCCCCATAGAACATTTTCCCCTCTCGGTTTCAGTTAGACCTTGCCTGTACAACTTTGGTATAGAAATTTTATGTATTGACGTTCAGAGAGTTCCTGATTCGGGGGAAGCAAATTCGTAACCTTGGGGTACTCGTTAGGTGGTACCCACCGCCAGTTTGACAAGGTCTACTTTAATGCTAAATATATAGGTAATGTCTATCTTCGGCGGCAACTAGAAACATTAAAATGCTGACTCTCTCAAACCAAGAAAGCATTCGGCATTGTGGCAGAAGGCTCGGGGCCTAGTGGACCATGTCTTGTTTGGTGAAATTGGCTGGCCCCCCCCCCCCCCCCCGATCCTCGTTGTTCTCAAATAATTGTTTTCTAATTGCCGGTTGGAAAATATCCACTGCCTGTAAATATAATTGCATTCAGTTCCTGAGTGCTCGTTACCCTGGAGAAATCAAAACTCTCTAGATACGCCCAGCTCAGACGCCCACCTGCGCATGCGCGGGTCCAGCTCGTGCAGGCCCTCCATAAATGGTGTTACGGCGATAGCCAGCCATCTTATTTCCTCCAGCTCCCGCTGCGTCAACATTGTTACCCAAAGACCGTTCGTCGTCCACGCTCGCCCACTACATGAAGAAGACTCCAATTCGTTACATTCGCCTTGCTTTTGGCTCCTTTGGTCTTGAAAACGCAAGCCGAAGCGGATTCTCCGGCATTGAACGATCATCGCCTGAACACGTTCGTCCCGGATCACGTTCGCCTCACAAGCAACTAAAGAATGAAGTGTTCGCACGTTCGTCGTGTCACCACGTTCGTCACGTTCGCTCTGAAACCGGCGTTCACTGCAATCCATCATGCCTCCACGTTCGTTGCGTCTCGTTCGTTTTGAGTCTGTCTCCTCTTATTTTGCGAACACAAGCTAAAGTGGACTCCCCGCCATTGAACGATCATGGTGGTTGCCATGGACAGTAGTGGCGCCAGCCAATTCCAGATAGGGGGGCAAAGAGAACAAGCATTTTTTTTTTTAAATATTTGTACTACTTTACCAGGGGCCCACTGAAACCAGCTAGGGGGTATGGGGGAGCGCTGAAAGCTCCCCCAGCGGGGTCCGGGGCAGAGCCCCGGAAGCTGAAGCATTTTACGCTATTTGAGGACTTATTTTGGGCTTTCCGAGACACGTTTGCACCACATTGTTAAGCAAATGTCGGATGTTTTTCGTAAACATTCTTTAGCATGAGAGGTCGTAAAAACCTAATAGTGACTAAAATTCTGGTTTTTTTTTTACACTTTTTATTTGCAAATTAAATTAACTGATGAATTAAATCAGTGTTAGTTCTGTGTTGAACTAACACTGACTAATTTAGGTTTGAAAAATATTTAACCATAGCAAGAACACACAGTTGGCCGTCATTCGTGTTGTGCGTTGGGCTTTTAAAATCGGGCCTTCTCCTTTTAGAAATAACTGGAAAGACATTGGTATCCCAAACGTGTCTCATAACTAAGATGCCTGCCAAATCATGGAGTTGACGGTCTAACGCAGCAAATCAATTTTCAGTTTAGCCACTTACTGTACACGATTTTCGCTCAGTTCATTGGTATTACGAATTCAAATGACGAAAACTTAACTACAATCCTTAACAACTTTTGTTTTGCACATATTTAGTTAACGTTTCTGCATTAACTACAACAGCTGTTAAATATGGAGGTGATGAGAACTACTGAATCAAAACAGCACACTCTATTTTGAGCGTTTCCTCCCCAAATTTTTACAAATTTTATGTCGTCGTGTGGACTCAGTCTTCCAGCTGTTCCCCGACGACAATCTCGGTTACTCCCCGACAGGGGGGCAAGGCTTCCCCGATGGGGGGGGGCCCCCCCCCCCCCGCCCCTGTGGCGCCACCACTGGCCATGGATCACGTTTGCCTCGCAAGCAACTGATGAAAGAAGCGTTCGCGCGTTCGTGACGCGCTGCAATCGATCATGGCTGCCCAGCCCACAAGCCTTCACGTTCGTTAACGTTCGTCTCGTTCGCTTGAATCTGTCTCCTCTTATTTTACGAACGCAAGCTTATGTGAACTCTTCGCCATTGAACGATCGTTCCCTGGGCACGCTCGCCGTGGATCCCGTTTGCCTCGCAAGCATCTGATAAATGAAGCGCTCGCACGTTCGACTCATCGTCATGTTCGCTGCAATCCATCATGGCTGCCCAGCCCACAGGCCTTCACGTTGTTACGTTCGTTTGCCTTGAATCTGTCTCCTGTTATCTTACTTCGTCGGACCCTAACCGATGACATCGCAAGTTCACCCGGACATGCACCTGTCGTTCGTCATGGAACTCCTCCGCCACGTTCGCCTAGGAAGAATTCCGTTCGTTGAACACTCATATCGGCCCCCTGCCGCATGACTACGGGTCTCCACTGCATGGTCTTGCCTACATCCCGTCTTGTTCGTCACGTTCGCCACGCAACTGTATGCTCGTCTGCATCGCGTTAACCCTGAAGACCGACGCTCGCTGTAACCTATCATCAGTGTCTGCAGCAAAACACCTTTCCACCACTCACACATCCTTGTGGACAAGCCAAGCTCTCATCCCATCGTTCATCTGAAGCGTCCCAGTACACGTTCATAGACATCTTAACGCCGCAAGCAGGAGCGGACTCCTGCCACTGAACGGCCGTCGCCTGACGTTCGTCCCACGCAACAGGTTCGTCTTGAAGCCAAAGTTCGCCGCACATCTATCTGAACTTCTTTGGGCAAGCTCTTATTCGGAAGACCCAAGCACCGTGATCACGCCTTCCCGTCTCGACCAGCGACGTCTGCAGCACATCCTCCTTCCACTGTTCCCCAATCTTATGTGGACATACCATGCATTCATCTCGACGTTCTCCTGTAGCTGCAACGCACACGTTCGTCGAATTCCGTTCCCTTAACCTTCACCGGCTTCGCGCCTCAACCATCACATTATGAATTGCCGCCTCCTGAAATCCACCTGCAATGGGTAAGCCACACGGATTTTGCTGACAAGACCAGCCTGCAACCTTGTTCCTTCACGAACGTTCGTAGCATCCAGTGTGCCATGTAGTGTTCATCCTCATAGTGGGAAGAATCTGAAGAGTTATTCCTTTGTTTTCGTGGACACTTTGATGCCTGCTTTGAGATGATGAGCCGCTGTAAGCATCATTTTTACGTGACGTTATTCTGCTCTTCTGAGATGCCCGAAGGGGTGTAGGTGACATGCGCCTTCGTTTCGAGGCTTGGCCCCGCTGTTAAAGTCGGGACTGACGATTTTGTTTGCGGATATGGTGCGACTCAGGGCACCGACTACTCATGGAAGGTTATCTGCTATTTACCGGTGGGGACTAGTGACTATGTTGTGGCTACGGACATCTGGGCTTTAGCGATCACCAGGTGTGTGTGTGTGTGTGGGGGGGGGGGGGTGTTCCCATTGTGAGTCATGGGAGCATTCGCTGTATGGCGAGTGTCCACAATCCAATTTCTTTGGGATTTTGTACTGCTTGAGAAAATCTCTCCCAGGGATTTAGTGATGATCCGAAAATATAGGACGACGACCAATGTTAGGTGACCGAGGACTGAAGTCTGGATAAAGTTCGCTTGTGTCCAGAAATTCCTGCAGGCTGAAAGCGTTAGCTGCGCCTTTTGATTCCTTGTCATAGCTGATGGAATGGAAATGGGCTTCAAAACTTGAATTCTTCGTAAATGTAGCAACATCGATTTGCTGTGGTAACTTAGGGGATCTTTATATGGGCGGGCTTCGTGTAATGGGGTCCCGACGGACAACTGCGATTAAATGGGGAATTGGTCCACCTGCGAGAGCCTTTTTTGTGATGAGAGTTAACAAAAACATTTTGCGAATCGAATATCATTGGTTAATAATACTCATTTACTGGCAGTTAGCAAATTGTATCGTTATATATTCACTGTTTGAGTTGTTTGTCAAGTTATTAATTTAAATTTTTCTTTTCTAGTCCTGAAAGGAAAGCGTCTTTCGTTACCTGCTTAAAAAGTGTGTCCAACGTAGCAGTCATCCGCCGAGGGCAAACGGCTAGAGGCCAGGGCATGAAATAAGTTCGGCAGTTGTGGACATTTTGCCGTTGTGTTGTAGCCGGAAAGGAATGCCGGGCAATATAAATACTGAAGTGTATGGACTTCTGTATGGTCTAGGTGCTTAGTGATCATGCTTACACAGGCGACTTTTCTTTTCGGGTCCAGACTGCGACGCATTCTAAAAAACAAAACAAACATTCAATTTTTTGTTTCAATTTGTAGAATTTGTGATTTGCCTGCGGTATTTGTTGGTTGAAGAATAGGTATAAAAAAAAGAAAGTCACATGCATGGTGCATTTTGAAGTGGCCGTGGCTTCGGGTGTTGGTACTCCATACGTTTTCGTCTCGAGTTAAGTGTCTTTACCAGTCTGGTAGCCACCCCTTTCGTTAATTTATAAAATGTGTTTGTCAATAGCTGATGCGGTTCTTATGATTTATTTTGAGTACTATGGTGTCATATTCAAAGCTGCAACAACTTAACTGCCCATTGTGAGAACAAACTTAATAAAATTGTGCTGGCACTAATTTTTATTTCCTAGTCTTATTGTACTTCATTTCCCATTTCCCAGAACCTTAATTTACCCGTGGCGCCTAGCTGCTGAAGAGACTTAATTGCGAAGTTGTAACAAATTATAATTTTTCTCCCTTTAGCGCCGCATTCTTGAAGGGAACGTAGTAGTTGTAATACTTTTACTGCACAAAGGTCAAGACTTTTTACAGAACACCTTAATTTAAGCATTGTTTTCCTATTTCTGTACTGTATAGTTGATAACTTGGCTGCACAGGGTAAGAATTTCTGTTAAAAAAAAATTTTTCTTATTAAATTGTAGCTGTATCAATCTTGGCGAAACTCGTAGACTGTCAGTTTTAAACTTAGTAAGCCTGAAAACTGTGCTGGTATATGGTCAAAGGCATTAAAAGTAATTTGGCTGGGAAATAACGTGTATTACAATCCTCAATTGATGTACAGTAGACTCTCGATATAATGACCCTCCGTATAAGGAACTTTTCCCTACAAAGAACACTTTTTAACAATTTGGTTGGCTACCTTCTGTTTGTATGCTAAAAAGACCTCTGTATAAGGAACAGCTTCATAAAAAGAACTCTTTTTCAGTGCTATGAGGCCTTTTCACATGCTAAAAACCATCCTTATAAGGAACTGATATACAAACCATTGTGTCCACCAAGAAATCAATAAATTTATCAAACGATGAAAAAAAGCACACCTGAACCACCACCCAGAATTGAAATTTTTTCACCGTACAATGCACGCCTACAGTTCGTGCACACTCTCCTCGCAGTGCAATTGGAAAGCAGATATACTTAGATTTTATTTGTCAGGTTTTTACACTCTGTATAAGGAACTTCACAATCATTTCACTCACAGTTCGCTGTAAAGGAACCTTCTATATTAAGAACTCTGTATAAAGAATCATTTTCGGCGCACTAGGTTGTTCGTTGTAAAGAGAGCCTACTGTAGCTCAAACCTTTTTGTTCAGAGATTACGTTATACAGGAGACATGTTGGCCGAAGGGAAGCCAATTATACGCCATTAACACTTCCCCACTAAGTAGCCTCATGTCGCCCTACCTCTTACCTAGATGCAGCAAAGTTAACAGTTTGATACAGGTCGTCACTTCATGCCTTTTGCTGTGAAAAGGCTTAATCTATTTTGTTTCCAGTTACATATTGGCTAAGGGAGTTTCACGTTAGTAATTTAAGAGTTGCGCCTATTTTGTGGCTGCTGCTATTTTTTATCCGCACTGTGAACTGTTTGTTCCTGCTAACTGTGCTATTGATTACAGTTCAGAGTTGGTATTATTAAAGACAGTGTTTATATAGATTGAGTTGCGAATCTTATAAGCTGTATAACGATTGCATTATAATGTCGTGCATTAGTTGAGCGTACTTATCCCTCGCACAGCTGACAGATGAAGTAAATAAAAAGTTTTATTTAAGAATTGAATAACTTCATTTGCCACCAAACGTATTCCTTTACTAAGGGAGAAAAAGTGAATGCCACTGCTGGACCCTCATTTGCTACTCCACCGTGTATTGAAAGAAGCCTTCTCACATCAAACTCACCTGCTAGTTGAATCTTCCAATCTGTTATGCATCGAGTTAGTTTGTAGGCTAAAAGTACGATTTTTGCTACTACGGTTTTTGCTAAAATACTGGGTTATTTATTGCGTATGCTTCGGTTTTATTAGTCTAAATTTAATTACGATTCCCGATGAAGGAATTTTTACTGCTAGCCTAAAATACTTACCTGTATTTTATTAATGCTTTTCATATTTTAGAAAATGCTACCCGTCCCAAACAAGATTTCAAATGCTCTCTCGGTACATACAATGGCGCACCCTGGGGCCCATGACCACCGCTTGGTGGTGCCCCGCTCCCGCTACTATTCAGTTTGTTCCGACAATGAACAAAGGATTGAAGATCGCTTCTTGCCCAGGTAGAACGGGTTTGAAGTGTGGAAGACGATTAAATAAGAGGGATCCACATAAACTTTGCAGAAAGTGTAAAGTGTGCAATTTTTCGACTTATCAGTGCGATGAACATTGTGTGAAGATGGATCCAAAAATCATTCTCGAGATCGAATCTACACGAGGTGAATCCGCCAAACGCAGCGATCGGCGAAAACGGGCTCGAGAACAAGTTGTTTTGCGTGGAAAGTCATCCTCCGATCAGGAACTCGACTTATTAATGGACTCTGGTGACGATTCTGTAGCTTCGTCGCTGGAATTACCGAACGAATCGCGCGCTAAAGCGCCCTTTGTGCACAACCAGTCCGGGACTGTAGGAAACCCTCCATCAGTGTCGGACATCGCCGCCATTGTGGCACAATGCGTCGCGGCAGAGATGGACAGAAACGAAGCTCGTAGAAAGGAAGAACTTACGCTTGCAACTCAGCAAAGTATCGTCACACGTTCGCAAAATATTTGAAAGTGCCGGACTCGAGAGGATTAGCGTTATCAACGGTGTGCGTTACCCCACCAGTCCGGACTGACGATCCCGGGACTCAAGAGACGTTCACACCGCCAGGATCGCCGCAACGTACGGACAATGACGGGTATGATATTGATGAATTATCTCCTAAACGTAGAAAAATGAGGCTAATGCACGAGACTAACAGGATGATTGTGGAGAGCACTCCATTAATCTCCGACCAGTCGTCGTTGGGGACCGGCCGGACACGATCCGGACTGGACGGCTACGGGAACGGCCAAAGATGAGCGGACTCGTTTGCGTCGCGGTCCGGGACTGCCACCCACAGCGGAGGACGGCGGGAAGCGGACTGCACGCAGTCCGGACTCCGAGCAAACCTCCAGTCTGGGACTCGGGCAGACATGGTGAATCAAACGGCTGCCTCGCAGCCAAACGTGCCGTGGGGTTTGCCGGGGTCTTGGGACAGCCAGTGGGCCACCTACGGGGGCCAGTGGGCCTGGCCTAATTACTACAATTGGCAGCAACAACAACAGAGTATAATGCCAGGTACTCACGGTGCTACCCTTACGGGTGGGGTGCCTCCCCCCCCCACCAGTGCTAGGTGGGGCAGCGCAATTTAGTGTCCCAGCCGCCGCGCCACCCAACATGACAGGAATAAGTGCGAACCAGACAAATCCTACCGTTACACATGATGGTGATCCGTGCGACGCTCAACATTCGACGAGCACAGTGAACACATCAGGGCCGCCGGACACGGACAACCCTATTAAGCAAAACGACGGGGCGGACACCGTTTTGGAGGCAATAGAGTGGAAGTGGGTGGTCGACGAAGTTTACAGGTCTTTACCGACCACTTGTTGCCCTGTGGTCATAACACCGGAAGTCCCCGTGGGTGAGCCGCTGGCGACCTCCTTTGCTAACCAAGACCGGATCGCAAAAGTCGCTTGTCATTTGCCACAATCCCAGGTGCTTTTCCGTCAGTTACTGGTAAACGGAGGCACACTCAGAGACAAGGGGAAGGTGCTTTCGGCCCTGGGCCCCCCCCCCCCCACCTCCGGACCTTACAAAGAGAAACTTTTTCTTCTCGGTGAGTAACGCAGGGGCTCCTAGGACGACGCGGTACCGGACTTATGACGAAACGGACTACGTACCCATCGAAAGTAGAATGGACATGGGGTCTGCGCTACCACGCCCATCATGGATCAAGGTGGCCACGTCCCAGTTCGAAGAAGGCTAAAAGTTACTTCGTGCAAGGCTTCGGGCCAACTCTACGGCCGACATGGCGTACGCAGCGGCAACCGCAAAATGGAAGGAATTTTTGGCGGTGGAGCCGGAGAACCGGGATGTGGCCGAGATCGACAGTGCAGTGAAACTCCTGAGGAAAACGTCGGAGTTCCACACCGACGTTATCAACTGGGGAACTCGCTCGTTATTCAACTCTGTGCTACACAGGCGAGACGCTTTTCTGGAAGGGACCCGGGAACAAGGACACAGTGAAAAATCTTAGATTGCTTCCCATTCACCGAGTGCCCTGGTTATTCAACGGCCAATTGCACTCGTTGGCACCCGAGCAACCGTTAACCAGCCAACAGCGGAACTGGGGTAACAGTAATAACAAAACCCCCCTCCCCAACCAGCCTTTTCGCGACCATAACCCCCGAGGGGGTATGGCCGTCACCAGTGCTCCGAAACCACAGGCCCAAACCCAGGCCCCCGGCAACAATCAGACCAGACAGAGCAGGGGTAGAGGGTCTTCCGGAAGGGGAGGCTTCCAGCGAAATAGAGGAGGTGGCCGCAGGCCCCACTCTACACGCCATTGACATGCTCCTGACGCAGTTCCCCCAGCCACTGACCCACCTCGGAGCCTGGGAAACTATCACAGAGGATCGGTTTGTGCGGTCAGTGGTGGCAAGGGGTTATACCCCAAACTTTATTTCGGAGCCAAAGTTATCAGTGAAACCACCGCACCTAAGCAGGACGGAGCAGCCAGAGTACGTCAGCGAAGTGATGAAGTTGGTCCAAAAAGGTGCGCTTCAAGAATCACCCCCAAACACGTGGGGGTTCTACAGCCCAGCGAGGGTGATACCAAAGCGGAGCGGGGGATCGCGGCTCATTTTCAACCTTCGCCACCTCAATGGACGCGTCAAGTGCGACCATTTCAAGATGGAGACACTAGGCTCAATCCGAGAGGCCGTCCAACACGAAGAATTCACCACGTCTATAGACCTGGAGGATGCGTACCTGCATGTGCCATTACACCCGGGTGTGCATCACTTGTTTCGACTGGTTTGCCAAGGTAGGATCTACCACTTTGTAGTTCTTCCCTTTGGCCTGTGTACGGCTCCACATGTTTTCACCGTAATGATGAAACCGGTGTTGGGAACGTTCCATCGGCTGCTCATAAACATCCACGCATTTCTAGATGATTGGCTGTTACGACACAAGAACAGGACAATGCTAGTGCGAACACCGGATTGTGCGTCAAGCTTCTGTCCACATTGGGGTTGGGGGTGAACTTCAAGAAGTCAACTCACCCCAATGCAGTCCTTCGACTTTCTAGGGGCGTCATTTCAGACGGTGGCGTTCTCTTGGCTAGGGTTCGACGCCACTTGGTTTTAGGACAAAGTCAGCATTAATAAATACAGGTAAGTATTTTAGGCTAGCAGTAAAAACGGGGTTTTACCCCTAAAATTAGTTTTTACTTAGCCTAAAATACTTACCTGTACGAACCCGCCCTCCGCCCGCGTCGAACCGTTTACAGGGAGACAAACTGTGAATAGTAGAGGGAGCGGGGCACCACCTAGCGGTGGTCATGGGCCCCGGGGTGCGCCATTGTATGTACCGAGAGAGCATTTGAAATCTTGTTTGGGACGGGTAGCATTTTCCAAAATATGAAAAGCATTAATAAAATACAGGTAAGTATTTTAGTCTAAGTAAAAACTAATTTTAGGGGTAAAACCCCGTTTTTAGTTCCTAAAAATCAAGCTTATTTCTAGTTTATTTATTTTTAGGTTAGACTCTTTCTCTTGACTAGCCGATATGTGATCTTTGCGGCACGGGCTTTATTTCGAATCGTAATATCCGACACCATAGTAAATCCACTTAGTTGGATTTTAGTCAATGATTTTAGTCGACGAGTTCTATTAGCTTGCACCAGCCAGCTTAACTATTCTTAGCAACAGCAATAATAATCACACTTTCATCATGCAAATAAGAGAGACCACACAAGGTTTATTAGCCAAATGAACGTATTGTTTATTAGAGATCAAATCGGTTAGTTGTTACTGGGTTTAAGTTCTCCAGGCTCTTAAATCCCAATTTATAGCACTCTTAAGCTTAAGGGGTCAAGGGTCTTATCTTAAAGGATCGTAACTGCATCCATGCCAGTGTCCATAGCAGCCTCAGTGTCTATTTTATTCTGTTGGGGACTTGCTTATATACCCCAGTGGGCTAACTGATGCTGTAGTAAGGTTTGACTGAATGTGTCTGAACTTGTTCCCTGCTGGCTGGTTGGAACTGGATCTTTCTAGTGTCAATAGGTGGGTCCAGAAGGTTCCCGAGTCCTAAGGCGAATCTGGATAGCTTAAGACCTGGCTTCTGGCCAAAGTGCACTAGGCTAAACAGGATGATCTTGTAATGTTGTCCTATAATTCATAAATGCTACACCACGAGCCACGGCTGTTTGCCGTGATGTCATCATGAGTCAGCCACTGACGAACGAGAATAGCGGATCTTTGGCTGTCTTATTGGACTAGCCCAGTCACGTGATAGGCTCGTCACGGCAAAAAGCCATGGCACATGGTATAGTTTATTCCAAATTACTGATGGGACGTTGCTATTAAAGTTGCACCATCACCGATTGAAAAGCGAACGAAAATACTGTGGCACCATTTAGCGGTAGTTATATTAAGCTGTGCAGCTTGCACGGAGGTGCACGGTCGTACCATATTTTCACTCAATAATTAACTCTTTTAGGCCTAAGCGACGATATATTGTCGTCGCAATTCCTTGGGGGAAAAAAGCCCAAACAACGACATATCGTTTGCGTAGTTCATCGCACTGTTAAAAAAAAATCCAATTGCATACATTGGAGATGTAATTCCAATTGACTTGGGTATTTTGGAACTTATATTTTCGGTTAATTTCGATTAATATAATTCAATATCGTCTTTATATTTCCTTAATCGATGTTATTGTTGACATCGTGGTTAAAATCTACGTTAAAATTGCGTTTGTTTGCTGAAAATAGCCCTTGATTGAAACGATCGTATCTCCGGAACAACGCAACGTACAGTCGCCATCTTGGTCGCGTTCGAGGGAGGGGATTCCCAATTTTCTAGCCAGCGAAAAATGACGTTATCAACTCTTGTGTCACTGCCTGTATTCCTCAAATGAAATGTGCCGTTTCAACAGCCTTTGTTCAAACTCTTCAGCATCGCTGGCTATCGCGAGCGCCGATTGGTTCGTTCGCGGCACGTGACTATTCGGCCGTTCACTAGTGACGTCACGCAAAGCGACAAAAGGTCGCATCCGTTGGCGCTAGCAGGAGCGCGTCGTATTACGGGAAGCTGTCACAATGGTTGTCCTACGCGAGTTGGTAGTGGACGTTCGACAATCGTAAATATTGAAGGAATAAAGCAACTTTATAAACTATTTTTGCGGTAATAAAACATAAAATAATGATTTCAGAAGTAATTATATTTCTAGTCAATAATTTTCAGTATTACAGCTGCGAATTTTTATACTCCTAGACCGCATAGTTTCTTTTTTTTTTTACAATTTATTTTCATGAGGTATGCAACTTGTTCATGGCAGCCATGTTGTGGACGTAGGTTTTTTGGCTTGGAAATTGAAAAAAAATGGCGTCAGCGTAGACGGGTTAAGGAGGTTGTGACTTGTTAGTTTCGTTAAAAGAAATGGTGTTGTGCATTCCTTCGCTTGATGCAAGCAAGTGCTAGATACTACTAGCGAGTGCTGCATGTTGTCAGATTCTGCAAGACTTTCAGTCGGTGATAGTGCCACTTTCATTAATGCTCTATTTTCTAGACTCCCCCTCACTGTTACCTTTTTGTTACAAATGGATATCCCTTTGCTGTCAACACCTTTTATCCATACTTATTTGCATACAACTTAACCTTAATTTATGCAAAATTTACGTCACCTGCCCCCTCGCACCAACTTCTCTCTTGCGCGTACCTCTCCACTGTTCTTTTGCCGACTGCACACTTCGGACGTGTTTTTTATTTGGTGCTACAAAAATTCTGTAGATAGGATGAAGGTGACAACATTGGTATTGATTGACGGCAGCATCGCGAGTTGAACTTTTAATTGTTCTAAGAAACATGTTAATTTGATCGGTAATTTTGTTCTACGGAACATGTCAACTAAAGAATTAAGAGGCTTAGCCGCCTTCCCCCGTTCACGGGTTGACAGCGAGAGGTGAATTGCCCGCCACGCGGAATGTAAAAACTGATTGCGAAAACAAGACTATCTGTTTGTAGTAAATGAGCGTTTCGCACCGTGGATAATAAGCCTTAAATATGCCGTCGCAAATGAAGTACGGTGAAATGTTGAAAAAAGGGGGCAAACGATGCCCGCTCTTTTGAAAAGAGTTATACGATAACTCCAAGCGAATGTGATAAGCTTGGGGTACACTATACCTTCAGGGTTAACAGCTCTGAGAATGTTACAGAAGTACGGATACGTGATACCCCACGATTACGATACTGTACGTGTTGGACTAAAAATGCAAATGATGCTTTGAGTTATACGATGACTCAAGAGTTAAACGATAACTTGTAAAGCGTTATACGATAACGCAGGGAACCATGAGAGGTAGTGGCGTACAAAACATTTTGAAATACTTGTTGCGCAGAGTTACCGATAGCGGGCGTAGGACCTAAGAGAACGCTGTGAGTGGCAGACGATGCCATGTTGCCTGCTGCTCCGGGGGAGTAGGGCAGTGACAGGCGGATAGTGTTGGTGTGAGAACTACGTGGGTCGTACCATTTTAACGGCCGAGAGGTTGCAGCGTGGGCCGGAACTAAAGTTTATACGGCCGATGTGGCCTTGTTGTTGAAACATGAGTTCGTTCTTGTGGAAATGCGAGAAGTGATAACGGTTCATTGTGGTGCAATACAAAGGCACAATGTTCGATTGGTAAACGATGCCGGCTACAGACGTGGCAGAGTATGGTTTTGGCCTAAAAATGTGGTAGCGATTAGGCTTACGTCTATGGATACAGGCCAGTATGTCTCGTTCCACAGTAGTTGGGATGAATTTGATTTGTGCGACGTAAATTCGGAAATGGATTAGGAGCAGGGAGTCCACGTTTCTGCTGCGGTAAAATCAAAATTCCGCGCACGTGATGCCCTTTTCTGCGATTTTCCCACGGCATAAATCCTAATTTTCTGCGACAAATAATGCAAATTCTGCGCTAATTTTTTTTTTTTTAACATAGGTTTATATACACGACAAATAATGCAAATTCTGCATTATGCTGTGCTTTTTTTTTCTTATACAGGGTGGGGCAGAAAGGACGGAACATCCTTGGCAATCAAAGATGGTTAATGTTAGGATAATGAAACTTTGCATGGTATGTAGGCGAACGGGGGGACCAACTAACCATGAATCGATCACTGACCATGACACATATTTTCAAGGTCATCGTGATGCTAACTTTTTAACTATGCATCGTAAAACTCCAGTTTAAATTAGAAACTTGTAGACATTGGCAAGGCATAGCCATTGCAAAAAAAAACAGAACGAAATTCGGTGTAGCAGCAGCATCTACTATTCTGTTCCGTTTTCATCAATATCCGTGCATAAACATACAAACTAAATCATTTTTTTTTGTCTGGATTTATGTGTTGTGTTGACTGTTGAGGGGTCATATTGTGTTATAGTAATTGGTGGTGTTATATAATAAACGTGTTGATATTTTTC
>JAHWFP010242019.1:20714-39137 GCA_023313725.1 Lithobius niger
CCACTTTATCGCTGTTCTCGTCGAATCAAGGCTCAAATAAACCGCCAGTAAATCGGCCCGGTTTAGTCGATTGCTTACCGAGCGTTTGGCGTGGTGGCATAGGCAGCGGTCGCGGACCATTGGGGCACATCAGTGTCGCGGTCCTAGACCACTGGCACACGTGGTTGTTAGTTGCACGGTCGGGATTTCCTGTGCTCCTTTAGGTCAGTCGTCCTTAATCAATTTTTCCTTATCCGAAAGCCAACCAATAGACTATGGACGTCCTTACTGGATTTATTGCAGCGAATTTTCGATTAGCCTATCAATTATTTTAGGAAATCGATAGACGTTGGTCTAAAGCGTGATGTTCGCTTGTAACTTGGGCTAAGGTTGTTTGGTAAGTAGCCTTGACCGTCAATTACGTTGACGGCGTCCACTGCTCCTCGAAGGTGGACAAGCCTACATTCAAAAAGTTTATTTTGACGAGTGGATCGATACGATTCGAGGTTCGTAGTAAGTGGGATAAACTCGCCTTAAGGAGAAGTTAATGGGCGATTGAGGTATTATGTAACATTGCCACATTTTAGTCGTTGTATTCTTATCTTTATAAGTCTCAAAACGAGCTTATTATTGCACTCGCCACATATTTTCATATTCCGTTTTTCATGATTGAAATTTTGGCGAGGTAAGTGATTGGGGACGAATAATTGTTTTAAAAATTGCCGATTTGAATCGCTTTATTCTGAACCCTGAATTGTCTTTAGAGACAATCATTATAGCACTCGCCACTATGTTTTAATTAGTTTTCTAGATTAAAACGTTGGCGAACCTCATATGGGTACCCAGTGGCCGAGTGGTCTCCCTGTATTCCGAATGTCGACAGGCCGGAGACGGAGGTTCTTGTGCTTATTGTGATCAACCGGAAATTCGCTTTATCACTTTATCGTAGGAAGTTTAAGCCGTAAAGACTTTGGCCGTAGATTTAAAATTACAGTCTCCTGGTCATAGCATGATTTTATTGTAAAATTCCTCTTGGTGGCTTTAATGCAGTATGGCCAGCCAGTACATGGGTTTACTGCATGGTAAATTGACACCATCTGTGTCGGCTGATGGATGTCTGGGGTTCAGTTATGATTGGCACTGACATAAGTTAGCATTGCGTGTTTGTGCCTCAGATTTGCAGGATGGGGTTGATGATTAGAAGTTTTGATTTTGGAAAATGTAACAGTGATTCGAGGGTTATTTGACGCGCAGTAGGCTACTCTCGAATCGCATTGTGGCAGGGATGGAAAGATGGCGGCTGCTCTCTATCTACCCATCGAATTTTGGAGTAGGAGCTGTGTTTAGCAAGTCGATGTCGTATCACGGCTACCTTTCCAGTCGATTAATAAATCTGCGCAATGTCAGTCAAGAGTCCTGTGGCGCTAAAGCCAGTCACCTCCATTATATTGGCCGGTGCAGTCGATTACATCCCGAGAGCCGGCCGAGGGAGCACACGTTGGGGCTGCTCGGCATCACACTTGCGGTCACGTGCGGATGACACTCCAGGCGGGTGCATTGCCGTAGCTGATGCCTGGTGACATTGCCGGCGGACACTACGGTGACAGTGAGTAGTGTGAAGTGGTGGTAACTGATTTCTGTGAAGGTCGGTCTTCGTGGCTACTTGGACCTCCTTCAGCTGCGTTCGTAGTACAACACCTGTGTACTTGTGTTTTAGGAGATAGTGTTTACTGCCCTGGACTGTTGGTACGTTGGCCTTACGAAATTATCTGAGATTTCTCAGTCGTATATATTGTTGTGTGAAGTTCTTGGAAGATCCGTAAGTGATGAATTCTGAGACGCCGATCATGGCACTTGTACCTTACCACTCATGTTAGTTATTAGTTGCTCTTATGTAAACCTCGGCTCACTGCGGTCGGTCTATTTCCTAGCGAGATATTATCTCTAAGGGGATGTTTATACACGAAGCGAAATGCTGCGTGCAGGGAGTGGTACGCCGTTAACTTAGGTGACTTGAAAATTATTGGTTATTAGCAGACCGGTGTACGAGTTCCCGGTTGGTGAGCAGTGTATTGCCCAGTGGCCTTTTTCCTTTTTGAGGAATAATTTTATGAAACGAATTCTTGCTCTCGCCACTTAGTTTCAAGTTTTGTCGATACATTTCGACCCAGCGAACCAGTGTGCGTTCTTTGTTGGGAGCAGTCGGGTATTCCTCGTGATGTTGGCCCCCACCGTCCCTTTTCGTCATACTATGATTTGGGGGATGCGCTTGACGCGGCAACCTTTCTGAGGTGTGTCAACTTGTCAAGTCTGTGATGCGGACTATAACCGACCATTACGTCGGCTCGGGTACCTTCAGGTGGTGTTGGACTCCTACCTGCCCCCAGAATAGGGGCGAGGTAGACACTCCTCAGAATCCATTGCTAACACAGATGGGTCTTTTTATCACAGTGGGTTGTGAAGATTTGTCAAATTTGACAGGTGGGGGTTAGCTTGCCACTCCCAAATGCTTGTTTGTGTTGCACATGTATAAGAGATCTTCAGGTGAAGAGGTGGCATGGGACACCCAGGGCGTGTGCAACCTAAGGGTAGACTGGTGAGGGTGCGTGGACCCTCACCTCTCAATGCAATTAGGAACTCCGGCAGCACGACGAAGTGGATTGACGGCGTTAGCACAAGAAAGGGATTGTTCTGGTGGGCATGTCACTGGTCACGAGTGGCATCACATCCCCGGGGCTCCAGGGTTACGATTTTGAACCCTGAGAAGGCTCCTTCCCCTATTTAGTAGCGGCGCTTCGTCTTAGCTAGATGGGGAAGTTATGGTCCCCGTCAGTGGAGTTAGGTTTACAGGGAGGACGAGGTCTTAAGGGCCTCTTTGGTGTTAAAGTTTTCGGCAATGTCTGGGACAGATAAGCCCTGGATACTTGCGAGCGGCATTCGCTGGGTGCACCGTGGGTGGAAGAATGGTCAGTAGCGAAATCAAGCAGTAGGATGAGAGGTGTTTGGGACTGCCGGCTTGCACCACAGATGACAGCCCGTCGTAGGAGCGGGCGAGTGGTGGGGATTGAGGCAGAACTGAGAAGCAGGTTACGTATACAGCACGCTAGGGTTGAGCTTTTATGAAGTTTAATCTAGTATGAGGGACTTGCAATGCGCAGGGTTCGACGCCACCTCTTAGGGGGTAGAACAAAGTCAGCATAAATAAAATACAGGTAAGTATTTTAGGATAGTAGTAAAAACGGGGTTTTACCCCTAAAAATAGTTTTTACTTATCCTAAAATACTTACCTGTAAGAACCCTCCCGCCTCCCGCGTCGAACGGTCCTTAGGGATTAGTGAGACAAACTTGACGAGTAGCGGGAGAGGGGCGCCGCCTGACGGCGGTCATGCGCCCCAGGGAGCGCCATTGCAAGGGCCCGGAGTGCGTTTAAATTAAAGGTTGGGACGAAAGGCATTTCCAAACTTGGAAAGCATAAATAAAATACAGGTAAGTATTTTAGGATAAGTAAAAACTATTTTTAGGGGTAAAACCCCGTTTTTCTGGCAGGTAAGACAAGTCAAGACAAATTGCTCAATGTCACTGAAACACTTGGGCCAGTAAAAATTTGTAAGCACTCTTGTCTTTTGTTTTAGAACGCCCAAGATGGCCAGCCCATGCATTTGCATGCGCAGTGCTTAGAACCAAATTTCTACACTCCTGGGGAAGAACTAGTTGCCTGTTTATTAGCGGCTTTCCCTCAGGTCGAAAAGGTTTGCGAAAAAGCAAATCGTTGTCAACAAAAAACAGCTTGTTTTCGTCTTGCTGGCTTTCTAGCAGCTCAGCATACTTCCAACATAAAGTTAAAGTTGGACATTCACGCTGGAGTTTTAAAAACTCGGGTTTGTCAATGTTGAGGAGCTGTGCGAACTGCTCAGTTTGAGGACCTAAAATCGCCTCATCCAAAACGTCTTGTGTGGGGTCGACAAACCTTCCGTCACTGCTCTTGGAGTAACCTCAATCGAGTTGCAATCCGACTCTTCGCTATCAGCTTGGTTCTCACGGTAATTAGGGCGTAAGAGAGGGAGCTGATCGGCGCCGCGTGCCTGCGCACGGGTGACTGCATTCACGTAGGTGGGGAGGGAAACAAGCCCTTTTTCCTTTAACACAGTTTAAGATGGCACGCCCAGCAACATACTGAAATGCCGGCCAACGTGATCGGATACGAGAGCTTCTGTTTGGATAGCTCCGTAGGGGGTCTGAACCTCAATTAAGGCTATAGCATGTGCGGTAGTCTTATCTGTTAAAGCATTATGACAATGCGTATACTCGCCAGTAAACTGGTCGGGTTTTACAAGTTCACGAGCGATTACATCATGCGTAGAACCAGTGTCACGTAAGATACGGCATTTTTGGCCGTTCACGGACCATTCGTGTATGTGTTTGGACAAAACAACTTCCGGTGGGACATGACTGATAAAATTACAATCAGCGGCGGCTGCCTTCTCGTCAGCCATACGAATACGACAATCTTGGCGTCGGTGTCCAGTTTTTTTTACAATAAAAACAAGTGCCATCGCCTATGAGACGAGGTTTGTCGAACTCACGGTTTGAGTAAGTGTTGGTGGCTGACTTCCCACTAGTGGAGTCAGTTTTCACCTCGGCGGTACCAGCCGGTTTAGCCGCCTGACTGAGTTACCACGATGTCTGTTGGAAGGTTTAGAACCTTGTGCTGTCGTAGCAGCTGCAGGAGTTGCTTTAACAGGTCGAGAAGCAGCATCATTTGAAATCTGCTTATTGCGTGTGGTGAATTCATCACACAACTGGGCCGCTTCGGCCAGAGTCCCTAATTTGACTTGATCAGGGATCCACTTTCTGAGATGAGTTGGACACGATTTATAAAATTGCTCCAATAACATGAGGTTGACAAGTTTGTCATAATCCTGGTTAATTTTGGCCAAAGTTAACCAGCGAGTGAAAAGAGTTTGTAACTCGAATGCATAATCCTGGAATTGCATTTCTACGGTTTTTCGAACGAACGAAATTCAGTTTGCAAAGACTCTTTAGTCTGTACAAAACGAGCAAGTAGTTTACTTTTGACTATTTCGTAGTCCTGCATTTCAGCGTCTGTTAGCTGATCACAAACTTTGATTAAAACCTCTCCGACGAGGGGTTGGAGTCCCGTGACCCATTGATCTCTAGGAATTTTCTGACTAGTTAAGGTTCGTTCAAAAATCTTAAAGAAACTGTTAATATCAGTGTTGAGCGTCCACCTATTTACCAAACGAACTATGTCGGCCACTTTACCACGTTTTGCAACTGGATTTGGGGGAGGTGGGGGAGCGCCGTTAGCTCCATTTGGAGCGGGGTTAAGATTTAACGTAGCAGCATTTAGCTTAGCTAGTTCTAGCTGCTTGTCCAGTTTAGCTAATTCCATAGCACTGGCACGATCCTTTATTTGGGCATCTTGGTCCCTTAAAGCTAGTTCATGAGCACGGCGCTTGTCTGCGTCCGCAATTTCAAGTGCTCTTAACTTTAATTCTTCTGCTTTTAAAACAGTTCATTTTCTTTAGCGGCTAATTCTTTTTTAGCAAAAATAGCGACTTCTCTCCTTTCAATAGCATTAGCTAGTGCATCGGAAAGTTCACTTAAGTCCAATTTACCGTCTTCGAGGGCTGCTCGCAAGATTTGTTGGGATTCGGCTCTAGAATCACTGACTGTAAAGCCTAAGTTTAAACAGGCCTTTTTTAAGTCCTTGTTTGTGGTATCACGAATGATTTCGTCTAATTCTTCCATGTCGGACATTTTTAGTCTTAATGGTTAACGTGGTTTCAAAATAAAGCTTTTATAAATGAAAACAAAAATTAAAAGCAGCCGCTTAAAATTTAACGTTACTTTTGAGTAAAGCGAATTATTTAAAAAACTTCTCTCCCAAATCCAGTAAGATTGCACACAAAAAATACACTCCTAAGACCCCTAGCACTCTGGTATATAAATAGCTAAATTGCATAAATGCTATCAACTACAACACTCGGCTTGGCGACCTCTAAGCATATCTCGTGTACACTTACCCAATTGTACAATCGCTGTACGGGCAGTCTGCCCTTCCGTTCCACCGTAGTACGGGAAATCCGGCACTGATTTCTGGAGTCGATCGTCACTGGCGGTCAAATCCACGGGACCTCAGCGTATCACACAAAATCCACGGCTTGTCTGCACGGAGCGTAGTTTCCCTCTCGGGCCTCTTCTCCTACAGCATCGGTTGGGGTTTGGACGGCTCTCGGCTTGAGGACGTCTACTGGAAGCGGCAGCTGTTGCTTCCTGGCACCGCCAGTGGTTGGAGCTGCGGCGGGGGTTGTACTATTTTTTTGCTTAAGTACGACATCTGCTTCGTGACTGTAACGTAGTCACAGACATCTGCTTCGTGGCCATATTTGGCTGGACCACAGACGTCTAGTTGGAAGTGGCTTGCATCCTTCTAGGCATGTAGCATGGCAGGGGGAAAACGCTTGACGGGGACAGCACCTGTTCATCCCACCGCTGCCACCAGTTGTAACGGCGGACGCTACGATGGCTGAGGTGCTTGTAACGCCCCGGGTTTCCCTGGTGTACGTGGAGTATCAGCTTGAGGTTCAACGGTGTTTACGACGACTTTTTACGTTCATTAACACGGCATGGGCACTGTCCCAGCATGGAGCGCCGGTCCTAATTAAAGGGACCTAACCTTAAACTGTCGGTATCGCTGCCACCAACGTTGGATTTAACTGTTTTACTAGCTAAAATTAAATGATGGGCTACATATTTATTTTATACTAAAATACAATTAATCAAATCTAGCAAACGACTGAAGCTTAAAACTCCTGGTTTTATTTTTGCAACAGAGAATGAAAAAGACACTTTACATTATAGTTCGCTTCTAAAAGCTTTTGAATACCATTGATTTAAAAGCAACAAGTTTGAATTTACAAAGTAGCAATTCACAATTCAGACAAACACACTTGGTTTGAATAAAAGTTTAAATTTTCACATTAGAAAAAGTAAATCATGGGTGCTCCCGGAGACACCCACAAGACTCAACAGCCGCAACTGATAAAAGTCTGACAGTATGTTTCTAGATGATCAACCGTCCACAGTTATATTTCTAAGTTTTCCAAGTACAAAAAGATCAACCTCCCTTAGTTCCCTCGAGAACTGTTCTAAGAAGTAAAAAGCCCGGCAATTTTACACTTAGGCATCAGTGTGTTTCAATTTAACTTCCACAAAGATCAAACCGTCAATTAGTTTAAATTAAAAATCCATTTAAAGTAAACTGGAAAAGTTGGTTTTTAGTAAGAGAACCACTCTGACGTTATGGGGAGAGAGAACCTAATATGCCGCTACAGGCGTCTCCACCATAAATTTCTACAAGCTATAGAGTTAAAGTTTACATTTAAACTAAAATTTAGAATATGGGGGTCCTAACCTGAACTTTCAAAAGCTAAACTATAACATACGAACCACTACCATTGTGCTCGGCATGGCATGCTCCGGACATGGCGTCTCCACTCCCAACTGGCGTGACCCTTCTCTAGCTTGAGATCTGTGAGCAGTGCTAACGATTGCGTTCAGGGGCTGGGGTTTTATACACATAACCTGAAGTTCGCTCGGACGTCGAGGGTAGCTGCGGGGGTCTGATTGGCTGAGGGCCTCGAGAACAATGGAAAGTGGGAGGAGAAGTCGGTTGAACAAAGGGACTGGGTGCAGAGCCGTTTGAAGGAGTAAAGACATGTAAAGATGGGCCTGTATTGAGTTTTACTCAATTGAACATTGGGAAATAGGCCTTTGTTGTGAATATGGACTATGGAATGGATATTTACATGTTTGCAAAGTGAATAGGCTCTTGTTAAAGCTTAATACTTGGCTTTGAGTAATGCAGAAAGCATTACTATTAAATTTTATAAGCTTTAACTGTAAACTTCAGTGTTATACACCACAACTAGTTTTGGCTGGGGAGGGGGGCAAAAAAGGGGGATTCGAAGTTTTTGCACAGTTTGACTTTCGGATTGGGTTTGAACAGCTCTTTTATAAATATCTTTTGGTTTTTAATAGTAGAACAAGCTATCAGTAGTGTTTGAAAGGTCTCAGTCGGGTCCAGAGGAGAACTGAAACAAACATATATACACTGAAAAATTTGTGTCCGGTAGAATGCCAGGTCATAGTACGTTTGGACATATGGTAGCGTTTCTGGGGGTAAAAGAATATAATAAACATATAAATGTGGTTAAATAAACTAGCTTAGTTGGACGCTATAACGCATTAAGCAACTGGGAACGTTTAACGTTTAAAATTTTGAAGTTAAAATTGATCGTTGTGGAAATTTTTCATAGAGATTGTGGCCGACAAACACAATGAAAAATATCACACTTCAAATTGTTGTCTGTACAAATCATCGAGGTTCAGTACCTTCGCAGAGGAAGCTCCTCCTAAAATGCACTAAGCTAGTGTGTTCGGGCTTTTTGCCCTAAAAGGAAAAGGATAAAATAAAAATACATAAGTACTGAGTTTAATAATGGCAGCCATGATGACGAGCGCTGAGGTTGGTTTTCAGTGATCTTTAAACGTAGATTGAAGGTTCTTTCAGATGGAAAGTCCGGATTTGGGCTTCCGCAAGAGACTTGTATTTGTACAGGCTATTGATTGTTTAAAAATTTGTCCGAATCGGTTCATTATTGCCAAAACGGCGAGATTGGCCTAGGCGAGGCATTTGGGTGCTCCAAGAAAAAAAATTTCAAGTTTTGAAAAACTAGCATGGCGCTCGTTTACATCTCTGTGTTTCACTAATATAAATTGCTCCACACGTGACGCAGGGGATGCAGTATACCACTTTTGACTGGTTGAAAGCGCTGGGTGGTGAGGAGGGGGGTGTGGGAAGTTGGAGGTGGAAAGGGCACTAGTTGGGTTCTGCTTCTGGTGGAGTACGAGTGGGAGGGTCGTGGTGGCTCGGGGTTGGTCTGGGAAGTGGTGGGGGGGGGGGGGGGGGGCCAAGGAAGGGGAGGGGGTTGCTGGTGCTCTTTTTCGTTTCTGTGAAGTCCTTTGAGATTTGCCGGGTTGCGGAGGAAGCAGTCGACATTGTTTTTCTTGAGGATGCGGTAGACTTCGTCACCCCTGCGTGGCAGGTAAGTAATCACAGCCTTGGGGTTGTCAAGGATGTTGCTAAGGCGATCCGATGTCAGCCGTGTGTGACGATCCTTTGCTCTGCACCAGGCTTTTCTGATGGCCATGTGGATAAGTCACGCTGGATATTAAAGCTGGAGGAACCTGGTTTTAGCTTGCTGCAGGTATTTATGTGCAATAGCTGGGGTTGGTGAATGGTCTACTATTCTGTTGATCTCATTGAAGAGGATTCCTTTCAGTTGGTGTTTGGGGTGGCAGGATGTGAATGCGATTCCTCTCCTCTCCCAGTGTTAGGTGGTTTTCGGTATGGTTCCATTTGGATGTATCCTTTTTGTCGGGTGAGCTTGTCATCGAGGAATGGAAGATGACCTCTTGTGTCAAATTCATCTGTGAACTGCAAGCACGAGTGTTGCAAGCATTGAATTTTTGGAACCTTTGCTTGCAGTTCACAGATGAAATTGAGACAAGAGGTCATCTTCTATACCTCGATGTCAAGCTCACCTGCCTGAAAGGAATCCTCTTCAACAAGATCAACAGAATAGTAGACCATTCGTCAACCCCAGCTATTGCACATAAATACCTCCAGCTAAAACCAGGTTCCTCCAGATTCACTAGCCAGCGCGACTTATCAATCAGAAAAGCAGCCTGGTGCAGAGCAAAGGATCGTCACACACGACCGACATCGGATCACCTTAGCAACACCCTTGACAGCCCCAAGGCTGTGATTACTTACCTGCCTGGCAGGGGATGACGAAGTTTACCATATCCTCAAGAAAAACAATGTCGATTGCTTTCTCCACAATCCAGCAAATCTCAAAAGACTTCTCAGAAAACAAAAAAGAGCACCGGCAACCCCACCCCCCTCCTTTGGCGACCCCCCCCCCCCCCACTTCCCAGACTACACCTAGAGCCACCACGACCCACCCACTCATACACCACCAGAACCAGAACCCAACTAGTGCCCCCTCCACCCCCCATTTCCCGCTCACCTCCCCACCCCCCCTCACCACCACCCTGTTGTAACGGCCATTGGCTCACCCTCGTACCTATTTGTGTGCTGTTGTGTTGTGGTTGACTTTCGTTGGTATCAAAATCGTTTGTGTGACTACAAGAACTTTTAGGTTTTGCGCTAAAACCATGAGCGGATGTGCAGGAGAACTTTGGTAAAAACTTTGTAACCAAGAACTGGATTGGTTAACGAACTCAAGAGCTGATTGGTTGTCCGGTGGAGCTCTGGATCCAACCGGAGCATGTCAAAGTCAATGAAAATGTGACTACCAAATTTTTGATCACCCTCACCCAATCAAGATAGAAAAATAATGTAACCCCCCCCCCCCCCCCAAAAAAAAATTGCGCTTTTCGTATACCTATTGCGACTGTCTGCAGATGATTTCTGCAGCCAAGATTAGTGCTGTAGCTAAATAAATAGCTCCCCACACCGACAGGGTCTCTCGTTTTTAACGAAAAGACATGTTGGATTAAACATGTTCTATAAAAGTTCCTTACACCCATCTCTTGTAGAGATTCATATGATGAACACACTTTGTGCTTGAGGGCCCACATCCGTAACACAGTATCTGAAAGACCGAAGAAGCCAAGAAACCAGGTGCCAAAGTTTTTCTAAGTTCTTTGTAAAAACTATACTTGCAGTAATGGTACTAATAGCTTCAAAACATTGTACATACTGTGATGATGGTGGGGGTGAAGCGTTTTTAAAAATTTTGACTGCTGAAAGTGCCATTTATGAGGTCCAGTTGGTCAGTCTCGTTTTGTTAGTTTTTTTTAGAGTGGTGGGGGTGGGGTAGGGGGGGCTTCCCCTTACCACCCCGCTCCCTCCCTTTGCTCTACTATTCCACTTCACATTTGCTGTTGCAAAATGAAATAATCCAACTTGATTTTATTTCATTTTTAGCATATAAAGCAATGAAGCACATCACAGTGAAGCACATCACAATGAAGCATGTTTCCAATTTGCCAAATTTTGTTTCAAGTTCCAAGTAGTTCAGTTATTTCGAAAGCATAAATAAATTTATACTTCATCTTTTAGTAAGTCTTAGACACTAACTAACACGTAAACGCGATGACAGGATCCGAATCTGCCAGCGGCGGCGTAAGTTGCATTGGATTTGGCTGTTGGGGCGCACACCTCTAGTCCGAACGAAGTCGTTCTCAAATCGACGGTGGCGCCAACCAGGCTCCTGGTGGCGGTGATTACGCACGGACAGGCTTCGAAGCGAATGTTCCCTCTCTGGTGTAACAATATAATATATCTAACTCTATGGGAGGGAGTTGTCGATCGTCAAGGAGGTCGTATACACGTTGATTGCGATATTGTGGCAAATTTTTTTTTTAATTAACGTTAAAATTGCGAACTTGTTTTAAAAATGTTTGAAAACGGGGAATTAGAACCATTAAAGCTTTTGACTGAAGAATATCAGTTAAATGTGAAATCTAGAAGAGCAATTATTAAAGCTTTGCAGGCTAAAATAGCAGATGGATCTTTAGTCGAAAATGATGTTGATAGCGATTTCCTTGATTTCCAAGCCGAAGTAAATCGGCAGAAAGAGCAGATTGCTCGAGATAAGGAAGCTAATGCTGTTAGTGTTAACAAAGAAAGATAGTGGGATACTCTAGTTCTCCAATAATGGCTGAGCTTGTAATGCAACATCTGGATGAAATGGTTTTAAAATCAGGATTGAGTGTAAGGATCTGGAAACGGTTCGTGGATGATGTGTTTGCAGTGATGAAGAGGAGGGACTTAGAAAGACTTTTGCAGAGGAATAATACCTGGAGAGAAGGAATTGAGTTCACGCTGGAAGAAGAAAAGGACGGGAAGCTGGCATTTTTGGACGTGATGTTGAAGAGGAGTGACGAAGGAAGAATTGAATACGAACCGTATAGGAAGCCAATGTCGACGGAAAGAGGGATTGATTATAGATCGGGGCACCCAAAGGCACAATTGAAGGCGATTGCAAAGAATGAGTTCAGAAGGGTGGCAAGGAATTTGAGTGACAGAGTGATTGAAGATTGGCACATGGAAGAGACGAAAGAAAGGTTTTTAAAACTAGGGTACCCAGGCGAACTTTTAAATGAAATGCGAAAGAAAGTGGTCAGTGAGAAAAGGAATAAGAGATAAACACAGAAGGAGGAAGGAGAGAGAGGGCCGAAAGTGGTTCTCACACGTCTTGAAGGGGGTTAGTGAACCAATAAAGCGGGTGTTGGACAAGTGCGGCTTTACAACCTACCTAAAAAACACAGATAACATAAAAAAACTGACGAAAGGAAGGATGAGGAAGAAGAGGGAAAATGAAGGAAGAAGAATTCTGAAGAAGACACAAAAACTGAAGGATGAAGAAATGATGGGAGGAGTGAAGAATGTTCGTGAAGGCGTTTACAAGATACCAGGCAGAGACTGCGGTGCCGTATATATAGGAGAGACAAGGAAAGGAGTCAGGACGAGAATGGGGCAACACATGGCCAATGTAAGAACCGGGACACAACGGCATCGCAGCTCACTGCATGGAGTCTAAGCATAGTATTGGATGGGGGAAAGCTGAGACGCTGGTGACTTCAAATTCTAATAATGACAGGCATCTGAGATGCTTAGAATCGATAGCCATACGATTGCATGATATTGGAGGTGCGTCATTGATGAACATTCAAGGGCCTGCATTTCCCCGCGTTGAAAACATCGTTGGAAGGGGCCTAAAACAACAGCTTGGCCGACAGTGGAAGCTTGACGAGCTAGTGAACGCACTGCCCACTAAATACGGGAGGCTGCGAGGAGCAGAAGTTACGAATTCGTAGCAGACGATGTTGGCGGTTAGGAATTCGTAGCAGACGATGTAGGTGTAAGGAGGCCGATACTTTGTCAAAAGTGCCTGAGGAAGATGGCAGTTTGCCATTGAAAATTCGCAAGACATTGAAAGTGACTTCGTTGTGAAGTTTAGCGGTAATATTCTCCATAATTCTCGGAATTGTGACTTTAAAAGACATTTTAAGGGCTTTGTGTTTAGGAAATCCAAATGATTGGGAGCAGTGTTTGCCAGCAGTATGCTTTGCTATTCGTAGTGCAGTGCATGAAACCACTAATTTCACACCATCGGAACTAGTGTATGGTAGCAACATTAGGGGACCATTACAGTCACTCAAAGATAGGTGGGAGGATGAAGATGTAAATGTTACAGTAGTTGAACATGTATATAACTTGCTAAATAGGTATCAAAACAGTAAGGCATTAGCGGAAGATGCAACACTTAAAGCTAAAACCAAAGCAAAAAAGTATTATTATAAAGGGGCCCGTTATAGGCAGTATAAGGAGGGAGATGAGGTATTAGTACTCAAAACTGACAGAAAACACAAACTTGAGTTATTCTGGAAAGGGCCATTTATCATGTGAATATGCTAAAGCCTTACTTCCATGCAATTGACACAGTAAATGTCATATTAGCACCTGAAGAAATTGAGGAAACCCCAATCGGGGAAAGGGAAAACTCCCTAAGTATTTGAGTCCAGAAGAAGTCATTAGCATGGCTAAAAGCTTAGGTGCCATGACCCCACAAATGACTGAGGAACTAAAACAAGTATTTAGTCAAGTACCAAGGGTATTCTCTTTAACTCGTGGGAGAACAAACTTAATTGAATTTGATTTAGAGTTAACAGGTGAACCAATTAAACAGGAAACATTGCACTGTTACTCACCAAGACAAAAACAACTTATTGAAACAGAGTTAGATAGAATGTTAAAGTTTGGGATTATTCGTGAGAGCAAAAGCACATGCGTGTCTCCTATGCTAATTGTTCAGGAGGTGGATAAAGACCATAGGCCATAGGTGGATAAAGACCATAGATTATCGACTATTGAATGAGGGTACTAAAACGCAAAAATACAACAATTTTAACTTGATTAGAATTAGTTTTTACTATCCTAAAATACTTACCTCTAGTATGTGCTAAAATCGTTTTCGATTTGCTTTTCTACCCGATTTTTTAAACCCCTTTAAAGTTTAAAACACCTACAACACTTGCAATGCAATGAGGTTAGCCTACATGCCACTTGGTGCGCAACAATCGTTGCCTCCAACAAGCCGGCGCCAGTCCAACAATGACACTTCGTTTTCCGGAACCCACAACTCGACTTTTCCAGGGTTCGGCGAAGCGAGGAGGTAAGTATTTTAGGATAGTAAAAACTAATTTTAATCAAGTTAAAATTGTTTCTTACTATCTGTAAAATACTAACCTCTAGTATGTGCTGAATTAGTTCAATAGGCCGGTGGGACAGCACGAACCCTGCTAACTCTCGTTGCATTGCACTCCATACCAACAATGCAGTACACATCACACTTTAAACACTGCCAGCAATGAACCTTTACCCATCTCAGCACTAGTCTCGGGCGAGGTCCTCAGCCATGGACTGCGATCCACCACTGGTATTGTCACCGGGCAACAGTGATGATAACTGTCCATCTTTCCACTGTGTACTGTCCATTGTGTACAAGGTGCATATCCCCACAACTTCTTCACCAGGAAATAGTTCATGTGGGCCAACCCCTCAACACTCCGTGTTGGGTTGGAATCTCTCCACTATGCACTTTAACATGAAGCTTTCCACCATTGCAACACCAAACACTGCCTCGTGACGTGTCACCTGAACTTCACTGCCTTTGCCCACCTTCTTCTCCCATTTAGAGAAAGTTCCAGCGGGCATGATGACACTGCAACACTCCTTGTGTTGTGTCATCTCCTTTCCACTGTGTACACAAACTTCACTCTCTCCCCAACAACACTTCCAGCCGCCACATGGGGATGCTCCAGACCACTCCCACTCGCCGCATCTGTATCACGAAGATAATGGGCGATGAAGGTGTTCTTGTTGGTCCAAGAGCAGGTGGCTACTACATCATTAAGTGGAGTGCCAGACGCGAAGGCCCAAGACGCAGCCAAAGCCCTCAACGCATGGTCCCCTCACTTTCACAGGGATGTCTAGATGGTCCAGTCTGTGCTCATATGCTCCCTTGATGACCTCACAAATCCATTTCCCTATCTTCGCTGGTGACGGTAAGGGAAGGACACCTCCAGATGCTCGATCCCATTTCAAAAACTGTGGAGTGAGTGTAGATCCTGCTCGTCCCGAACGTCCAGACTTCTCCGTCAAATTGGTCCTAAGAAAAGGTGGAGAGCTCGGACCGAGCTTTGAGTCCACTCCGTAACCCCTGGATCAACCACTGGCTTCAATGCCTTAACCCTTTCCTTCACATATACGCTTTTCTACGCTTCTACAGGATTTACTCACATATGCATTTTTACGCGTTTCGAGTATCTTGCACTTCAAATTACTGAGACATAATTATTAAGAAGTTTGTTACATTTTTTAAGTCATGGTATTGAAGCTGCCTGGATCTTTTAGAATTAAAAATAAAAACTTGCGAACAGTTGAAAAGTTACGGCTTAATTTTCAACTGGGATGCACATTTGTGGAGAAAATGCTAATTTTCATGAGGAAATGAGGATGAAAGTTCTCGTAAATGTCCGTGAAGTAAAGGGTTAATCACCAAAGGCATGGGGGCCACATCTGGTCTTTGATTCTTCGCAAGGAAGTCAGCTGGAAAACCCAATGACTCGGACGACCAGTCTCGAGCAAAACTGATATTCTTGCCATCTCTCACCAGAGCAGCTAGCTCGCTTTGCCAAGCCGTCGAAGCCAGAGCCACCAAGAAAAGAGTCCTCTGTGTCAATAGAAGCAACGGAGCTGAGCAAAGAAGTCCGTAAGGCGCCAACTCCAGACCGGCCAACACCAAGGGCAAGTTCCATTTGGGGAACAACTGTAAGGCCTCGGTCTTGCATTCACAAACGCCCGGACCAGGCGTGAAACATGTTCACTGGCCACAAGCTTCTTATTGCCCAGGATCGACAAAACAGAGTTGATGGCCGACCTGTACCCCTTGATGGCAGTCGGGGACAGGCCCTTAGCGAAAGGTTTTTTCAAGTAGGACGACAAAGCGGCTTCGGTAGGGTCCGTTGGATCACATCCCTTCTTCTGGCACCAGAAATGCGAAACCTTCCACCTGGCCTCTCTGTTCTTCCTCGTCAACGAATGGAGGCAACCCAACATCCGCTCTCGGTGGTAAAACCCTCTCCTTACAAATTCCTCACCACAGTCTCCACCCGTGAAGGTGAAGCATAGCGGGACAAGGGTGGGTGGCCGCACCTTTGTGCAGGGTCAGGATGGAGTCCGAGACGCAGTTCCACTAAGTCAGGAAACCATGACGCAGCTGGTCAGAATGGTGCCACCAAAATGTATTCTCCCGGGGACTTGCGAAGTTTGTTGCAAGACGCTTACAGAAGCGAGAACGGGGGAAAACAGGTAGCTGACAGGCCTGTTCAGTTGATGGGGAGAACGTCCATGGCCCACATCGTCGAGTCTGGAAATGGCGAGACAATGTGTGGGAGTTGGCAGTTGTAGCATGTCGCAAACAGGCCCACCCAGGGTTTTCCCTACATCAATAACGAGCTCTGGCACAGGCTGGGATCGAACCTTCATTCCGTTGCGGGAGTTCTCTGACATGACAACTCGTCTGCTAGATTATGGAGCTTCCCTGCTACATGATGCAGACGCAGGTTGAGGTGCAGGGTTTCGCGCAGTCGAAACAGCAGGGAGGTCTCTTCCTTCATCAACCAAGAACGAGTCACTCCTCCTATCATGACGTGAGCCACCGCCGTCGTGTTGTCTGTCATGGCCATCCCCGCCTATCACCGTCTTCCCACGCAAAAACTCCTTCCCAGGTCTGCATCGCCAGACGTTTTGCTCGCTTCTCCAGAACATTTAACAGAAGACAAGTCCAAACAGAAGACAAGTCCAAACGGCGTAGGGTCCTGAATCGGCACTCCCCGGCAGGTGTTGAGGGGGTCGCCCCACCACTGAATGGTATCCACCTGTAAACTGTCCAGAGAAACCACGTCCCACCAGGACGACGAGGTTCCTGAACCAATGCATCGGCCTGACCGTTCATTCCCCAAAAGGAACCAGCTCAGCACAGGAATCCACGACACCTATTACTGACGTCAGGTCCGCTGACGTAATCTCGGTAGCAGCTGCAACCTTTCCATCCGATCCTGTTATTTCTCTACCTGTTCCTGCGATGGCGAAACCGTGAACTCTCCCGTATCGAACCGAGCGCCGAGGAACACAAACCGCCTGCACGGCACCAGCCTGGACTTTTCCAACTGGACACCTTGACCCAGAGCCTTGAAGACATGACGACACCTTAGTACTTCCTCCGACTGATAGCGGAGCAACCAATCGTCGATGTAGGCATGGGCCCGAATGTCCAGACGATGCAGAAACCCCAAACCCAGGCAAAACACTGCTGTGAAGACATAAGGTCCAGTTGCAATCCCACAGGGTAGGATACGAAACTGGTACGATTGACCTCCTACAAAAAGGCGAAACAGATGCTGAATCCCCTTGTGCAACGGAACATGCATGCATCCTCGAAGTCGATGGCAATCGTCAACAATGCTTGGTTGCATCGCTTCTCTGACCGACCGAATAGTCTTCATTTTGTAACGCTGCTTCTCTAGATGTTGGTTTAGCTTACTGAGGCTGAAGATAGCACTGGTTCAGACACAAATGGTGGCGAATAGCCTCTGCCTACAGCGGAGAGAGTGAACAAGCCGTCGGTGATGAGCTTCCAGTTGTCCACATGGTGACGAAACCTTTTCCCCACCTGCCGGTGAAGTGGAGAAAGTTGAGGGGGAGGGGACTTCCATACCTGCTTCTGCGGGGATGACCCCGAGAGGCACCCCTTCTACGTTGTGAGAATCCACGGAAACGTCCCCTGCCTTGAAAAGGGGTTGACCCCTGGAACGTGTAACGTGCTGCTGTGACGTGGAGAAGTCCGTGCAACGTGCGTTGTGGAAAAGGCTTGCAGGCGTGAACCTGAGAATGAGGGAGAACATGTTCTCCGCTTAAGTCGCCAAATGCAAAATGCCCAAAAAAATAGAAGTACGGAATGCATAGAGAAAACTGTCTATGTTCCGAGAAGAAACACATGCGTAACCTAGATTGATTAAGGTTTTTTTTTTTTTTCGAAATCTTTGCTCAACCCCAAACTCAAAATGCCGTTCAGTGTAAACAAATTTTCGGTCCCTTGGAAGGGGATTGACGTTCTGACGTTCGCAAACCTAGATGTTAAACGAAAACCAGCATTACCTCCCAGAACGGCGTCTGGGCCTCAGACAACAATGAAAAAAACCCACCCGAGCAATGCTGCCGGGGCTATAGCAAAGTACGGGGGGGGGGAGGGGGGGGGGGGG
>JAHWFP010242020.1:0-11596 GCA_023313725.1 Lithobius niger
TTTACTCAATAATTAAGGAGTCACGTGGCTTGTTTGTTGCGTTTAAAAGTTTTGCTTTGTGCATTCCTTTGCTTCCTGCGAGAGAGGGAACTCGATAGGCCTACATGCTGCAATGCTAATTTGGTGGCAACCGGCCTTTCAACGCGAGAACAACGATATACCACAAACCAGCGGCTGCCGCCACGTTTATAAGTAGTGATCTTTATCACACGCTCTCACAAACGGAACCGACTTCCGATTTTCCAGGAACCCGGAATCATGGCTGTAACGAACACGGGTTAGTGCAAGCGTTAGTACTACCAATTAGTGTACAGCAGCAAGTAACTTTCCAGAGGACTACAAAAAAAACTTTATCATGAAAAAAGACGCGCTGCAAACAAGATGCCACATGGCATGCAGTGTCCTCTAGCAGAAAAAGTGCCACCATTTTGAGCACCAAGTCCAGCTTCATGCAAAACAAGTCGTCTTGGTTTCGTATTAATCGTCAAGTCATTCCGTCAGTCTTCTTTCTTAAATCTTAAACATTTTTGTTGAGAAAGGCGCACGTGCTCATACTAGGGAGGAGTTATATGAGAAATAAAAGGAGGAAGGGGAGGATGGGTTGGGAATGGTGCTATTCCCCCTCATTCGAATAAACAGAGCGAAGGTGGCGAACTATTTCCGATTCAATTAGCGAGTGGGTTCTGGTGGCCCTGCTTCAGATTAATGGCTAGATTGGTGGCCCGCCGGGATGCTAGGCAGGTGTTGCCATGATTTGTTGCGACCTGAGCGCTGCTGTCACTGTGATATACGCGTACTACCACGGAGGTGCACAGCTTCTCTTGAGACAGTTGCTTTAATATTGTAGTTTGCCCCTCACACAAACCCTTAGCCCGTGTTCCTTCAGTGACCAACTGTGTTGCGTAATTCATCTGCGTGCAAGTTAGGAACAAGTTTCCACATGCAGGCTAAATCTCAACCCAAACTCAAAACATCCATTGAACTGAGTTCTGAAGATCACAATTGCTCGGCCGAGCGATACATCATATAATACTTTAGTTTATCATCATGAACTTGCACCATGAACTTGTATGTATATGTTGTAATCCGTAACACAAGTTCCTACAGAAATTCGGGCCGTTTGCAGAATAAACCTATCAAAAGTTCACGTTATCTTTAGGTGAATTTTCTACATTTTGATTTCGACCTTATAAATAGCAATACAACATCATACATCATAAGAAATGCCTATCCTACTATCTGTCGCTCCCACGATGCAACGAGAGATCTTTCAACAATGCCTTCTATCGGATAACAATCTACTACAAAGTTGACTACAATCATTGCTACCGTGCAAACTATACCTGGTCGTGCGGAATGTAGCGCTGCTGGCTAAAGGGACTTTAAGCCCTCAATAAATTCGTTAAATACGTTTTGTCTTTGTTGATGAGCAAAATGAAGGGGAAGTCTTGGGGGGGGGGGGGGGCGGTGTGGAGGAACGGGGATGGAGAGAAACATAATCAGTGAACAAACGTCGTAGATACATTCAAAAGTCTACAGAACACAAAAAAAAAGGAGATACCGTCATTACTATGCAGGAGAGGGGGATATAATAGTAATCAGTAATTCAAGCTCACAAAAAAAGGAGCCACGTCGTTTCAGAATGTTATTAGAACTATATTGCCCGCATAAATTCACCTGTTTTTAGACCTGAATATGAAGCCAGCGGACATCGACGCGAATACGGAAGCAATCGAATAATCAATCCTACACCAAAGCGAGCGAACGAATCTAACAACGTCTTTTCGAGCGCATCTCGATAGCTCTAACACCACGCGCGACATGGCTGTAGAAATCATAAAAGAAGTGATCGTGTGGTTTCAAAAAGTGTGTAATTGACAGTAATAGTGATTTTTTACCATTTGTAATTATTATTTGCATTCATCATACTCAAACAACTTTCACTATTATGGCACATTATGACAAATGGCTTTGTATTGTTCATGTAGTGCTCGGGACCATTAAGCCTTATAAATCGGGGTGCCCGACCACCGCTTCCTTTTCTTGAAATTTCAATCAAATCAGAATAAAAGTGTGACCGTTATCGTGTGCCAAACAGGCAAACAGATACACAAATCTAAATTTAGTCAATTATTCGACCTGAAGGGGTTTCATTAGCATCTCTGTCTCAGCCAATATAAACTCAATAGGCCAATAAAATGTCTCGTTTAAGACAGTTGCATCGCTGAACTGTTAAACTAATTTACTTTTGCATATGTAAAGAATGAATGTATAGCACAAACTCTGATGCGGTATCGCTCGCTCGGCTAATCAAAGAAAATGATGGGATGAGGCATGTTTTCATGGTCATGATTGTTATGGTGGGTGAATGGCGGCAGTGGTCAGTTTGTGTCTTTGAAGAAGCTCATCTGGTCGGCAAGAAAAGAGATCCTGGCTAAGTTCCTGGAATACATGCCACATTAATTGAGTGTGGGAGACTACCTGAATCCTTCTGCAGCTGTGAGATGCATTCTAGCTTATACTCGATATTGTCTTGGCTTATACCATCATTGGAAGTTTCCCGGTACGATTTTCAAAGTATGCTCCCTCTCCTTATTACATTTCATCCTGCGTCTGCAACTCGTCTTTGGTTCGAAATTAAGTCGGTTCATTTATACAGTGTACGGTTTCAATTTACACTAATCTTGTTAGGTTTAAACTTATGATTTGATAATCTGACGTTACAAGATTGGTGAGGAAGAAATTTTCACCAAGTGGGAAGTGGGATACTACAACTTCACGAAAAATCGGGCATAGTCAGCAACTTGAAAATCAAACTAGCCGGTTATTTCCTCGTAGTCCTTTATCCGATTGCCTATCACCACCTTGATTTGAAAGATTGTCTCTGTTTATGCAGTAACGTCAACTAATCTCTACAAAACAAACTGCTTTCAATTCCTTCCGAATTCTCACTGTTTGAAGACACAGGCTATTTAAATTTTACTAGAATTGTGTATATATCGGAAAACTGAAAATTTAGTTGGCCGTTCAATCTGCTAGTTGTCCTTTACTAATAGTGATTAGCCCATAGCCACCGTGATTTGCAAGTTTTTCTCAGTAATGCGGAAACCTCAACTAATATTTTCTTATTGTACTTTATTGAAATCTATTCAAAACAAACTTGCTAAGGCTTCTCGCTTAGATTTTGCCGTTGGAAGTCATAATATCTGGCATTTAACTTCACGAAAATCGGCCTCTGTAATTGGAAAAATTGAATGGTTGCCTGTTTTATTCACACATGGTCACTCCATTTTACAAATCCGCCTCAGTTAATGCAGTCACGTCAAGTAAACATTTACAAAACAAGACGTGTTTAATACTTTATTCATCGTTTGAAACTAAGCAATACCACTTTACAAATTGAAATTTATATATCAAGAAACTATGTTATTGTATAAACTGTAATGTATAAACAGCAATCGATTAATTTGCAAAGAATATGTAAAAAAAAAAATCAGAAATTAATTAATTTTTAGAATACCTGTCATGCTGATGACTAAGAAAAACTAACGAAATTGGTTAATAACATGTTAAAAACTTTTCTTTCATAAGCCACTAGAATAACATAAAATGACACAATCCCGAGAATAGGTACAGCTTGAGGCACTAGAACAGCATAAAATGCTTCAGCTTTTATGCTTAAGCGCTGCTTCCACTGACCTCTGAGCTGTCATCGCCAGACCCTTCACATTTTTTGGAGAGTGGCATAATCATATTTAGTTTGGAAAATGTGAAGAGATTTGGTAAAATGGCGGTCCCCCCCCCCCCAAAAAAAAAGCAAGTGCCCCTTCAGCACACACATCACATTAGAAAGGGTAAGATTAACTGGTAAGAAACGAATTTCAACTTGAGTTGGCTTAGAATTAAACCTGCTTTCTTTCACCCCCCTAATTATGCATAAGACTGGCAAATACTGTAAGGTTTGACCCCCAGTCTCCCATGTTAAAGCGGAAATTTTGATGTCTAGTACCTCCGTTGCTTTCAATGTTTTTTAACCAAATTTGTACATAGCAAGGTACATCTCAGCTAACGCATATACAATTTGGGTCAGATCGGAAGTCTGGACCAGTGCTGGAATCGCGAAAAAGTGCCAGTAGGCTTGTTGTTGTTATTCAGTATTGTATTATTTACTTTACTTAACAAAGTATTGCATTGCCGTATAGGCTGTGCAACAAATATTAAAATAAAACATGCATACATAAAGTTTGAAACAGAAAGAAAATCAATATAAAAACAAATAAAACTTAAGGATAAACAGTTGAATCAGAATAAATAGACTCTTAAGATAAGATAAGAGTAGTTTATTTCACACAAAAGAGTGAAAACAGGTTAACAGAAGGATACCAAAGTACCACTAACACTGTACCTGACTTAATAACATGCATAAACACACTGCAAAAATTTATAAAACGTTAAAACACACAGCAGAAATCTATAAAAGGTTAAAACACACTGCAAAAATCTATAAAAGGTTCAAACGCACTGCAAAGATCTATAAAACGTTAAAACACACAGCAGAAATCTGTAAAAGGTTAAAACACACTGCAAAAATCTATAAAAGGTTCAAACGCACTGCAAAGATCTATAAAAGGTTAAAACACACTGCAAATGTAAAACAAACAACAATATAGTGATAAAAAAGAAATTTACACTAAAATGGTCCACCAAACACCGAATTAGTTGGCAGGTTGAAGATAAAACCAAACTGCAGACAAAAAAAAACAGTACCCATTAAAACCGGGACAAAAAAAGTATTAAGGTTACAATTATTCAGCCGCAAACGGAACTGAAATAGAGTAGACGCCGAGACAACAGCTGCCGGGAGCGCATTCCAGCTTTTGATCACGCGATTAGAAAAAAATTTTTGCCGACAATTCAACCTGGACGTCCCAGGGACGAGCTTCCAAGCGTGGCCACGGGTGTACTGTAGATACTGCCCCTCAGCTCAAAAAACCCATGGAAGTCTCCAAACATTTTTTCGTGCAAGATTGAATACATCATGTATAAGTCTGCTTTAAGCCTTCTGAGTTCCAAGGAATCAAGCCCCAGAACCCGGAGCCGGCTCAGATAGTCAAGTTTGCTCAGCCCCGGCAAGGACTTAGTGAACCTCCGTTGAACGGACTCCACCCACTCAATATCGTCTAGCAGATGGGGGTTCCACACCGGACTCGCGAATTCGAGTATGGGCCTGACATATGATTTAAAAGCCCAGATCAAGGTGGCCCGGTCACCCAACCTGAAAGACTTTCTGATAACCGCAGCCCTCTGCCTGGCTTTTTTAACTATGAAATTACAATGAGTTGTGCTCCGTAGGTCACAGGAGAGCCAAACACCCAGGTCTTTAATAGAGTTATGAGCTGGAATACCAGCGCCCCCTAAGATATAATCAAAATTCAAGTTATTGTGGCCCAAATGCAATACCGCAGACTTCAGAGGAGCAATGGGAAGTCTCCAAGTTTGGGACCACTATCAACACACACAACACACACATAGGCAGCAATATATAGGTAAATAAGTTTGTAATATAAATAATTCAATTTACGTAAATAAGTTTGTAAGAAATTTTCATCAAATCTGATGATAGGCTACTGTATTTACATTTCAGCTATACCAAGCTCTCTACAGACCAAACTCGTTACTAATGACATAAGTAGATATAGATTCTACCGACTCATACTAATAATGTAAAAAAAAAAGAAAAAAAACATTGGCAGCCTCAGGTTGGTGCAGAACCTATATCGTCAACTCTGTCTCGTTCTCTCAGCTTGCTAATGCGCCGCGCAACCCAAATCAGCTTGCTCGGTGCTACCATCTGGTGGTAAAGTATGTAAATAAGTGTTTAAAGTGGCGTAACCGCTAGGGGATAACGCAGCTTAGCGTGTACCAAAGTCTCCTACAGCAAAGGCCGTATCAAAACAAGCCAAGTAATGCGACTAAAATGAAGGATACAGAACGTTCGCTAGATGCTGCCATCTCTGCACCAAGTAATTACCAACTAATCGACGAGGTTTCCAAATTCTGTCAATGTTGACGCCACTTGGCAAACTTGCCGCGTTGCTATTTGTGTCGCCATTTTGCGGGGCATTGTGGGGGGTAAAGCTGGTACGGCCTTTACTGTAGGTGGCTCTGCTTGTACAGGCTGACAATCGAGGTTTTTTTTTTTAGTTTCTTCGTAATGGAAACCCCGCTAATTTGTTTTTATGTCCAGCGAATGAGGCTGAATACGGAATACACATTAACTTTTTGGCCCGTCTTCTACTAAATATATAAAATCTACGGGTGTTCGGATTCCTGCAGCATGGTTATCGGAATGTTTTTGTTGTTGTCCGCGTATCATGCATGGTTGCGTTATAATGTTTGTTTTTGTCATGGTTGTTATTTGCTTTTCTAAAAATGGTCGAAATTGGTCAGCTAGTTATTGGTCAAATAGTTTGCGAAACCTTTTTCGCATAATATAAGGCAACATCATTTTTAGTGCGGCCAGGCACGATGTGTAAGCAAGCGATGATATGCCACGTGAACCAGAAATGTCAACAATGGACTGTGAGAGCTCAAAAAAGGCGATTTCGTACGCCGAAATGGTTGATAATGCACAGTTGTGTTTTTCTAGTCACCTAAATGATCCTCCTCAAACCCAGTACAGCTGCATAGGGGCAAAAATTGTCAAAAGTATGCATGTCGTGCTAAAAGCATCAAACTCGAGGGTATGTTTATCAATGTCACTAAGATGGTTTACTGATGTAGAACCACCTTAAGGGCCGCCATCTTGGAAAAATGGCGGCCTTTATTTACTTTTTTTTGGCTCTAACTCTATAACCGTCAACGAATCAAAATCATAACGTGAACATTAACGTTCAGTAGCCTACACAATACTGGACAAGAAAGGTGATATACATATTTTAGGTAAAAGCAACCAACCATTGAACCCCAAAATCGTATTTCAAGTTTTGCTCCCCCCCCCCCCCCCTTAATTTGCACGAGCGTTCCATTGTTCAATTGTTTATTATAGCGTGGCCAGTAAACTATCTGGCCCGCTCAACAACGATATTAGGGGAATAGACAAAATGGCCGCCACGTCTGGTTCATTTCGTCGAGGTCTGTTCTTCGAGGTACCATCTTTGTACGGAGAGACGCGACATCTATTGGCTGCTAGTGTCAGTTTTCAAAATAATAATTTAAATTTTCAACAGATTTTAGTGGCAAATTGTTATTATCTATAAAAGTATTTTTAAATAGTTTTTAAAAATATCACTCAGTCACAGTTAAGCTATTTCTCTGGCAATTTGTATGGTCCGTGTCGCCCTCGGTTGACAGAAAGCGGCAACGAACAAATCAATCGCATAAGTGGCGTTTTTGGCGGCCATATTGTCCACCCCAGTCACGTATGCTATTTTTGATACAAGATCTGGCCGGTAGAGCCCTGGATATAGTGACCTTCGTTCTAAAGTGCTCTTGCAAGCTTTCTAATAGTCCTAATGGACATGCTTAGGATATTCTGAAAAGGGGGGTGTATTCTTTCCATCAATCCTAACTAAAGTTGTTTAGCTTAGAGAGGGACCGTTCTACGCCCATTTAAAGGTGATGAACTGAAAGCAGACGACTTGACTTTTGAATATTGAAAAATTAAGCAAAAAAGGAAGGCGAGTTGTATGTACTATGTGCGGCGATATGTATTTATCAGATTTTCGTTAATTCCAGGCTTTAAAATTCAGAATATAAAGTACAAACATTTGTTTCGGCGTCAACCTTTTTAAAACTTGAACTCTTTATTTGAGATACACTGTCCTAAAACGTCAAGTAATAAAACATTAAATAACCGTTGTTTTTAATTATAAAACAGGTGTTAAGGTTTCACGTGGACTTAACAATACAGCACATTGTGAAATTTGAAACTTTACAAGAAAGCTTATTTATGGCCCTTTCATGTCTGACTTGGTTGAGTTTAGCCTTACATCAATCATACGAGTTCGTTTTTGTTTTCTAATCATTTAATTTGACTGTGTGTAAAGTGAACAGGAGCTTTAGGAATATTGTTTGGTTAACAATATGTTACATAAAAGCATTTTACCAGTACGAGTTGCGGAGTTGGCATCGATTAAGTAAAGTGTCGGCACTAATTTCTTAGAGGTGCTTTAGCTGAAAATAAACTGTTTGCTAAAAATGCCATTGGTAATATGCGGTGTGGACTGGCTTCTGACGGACCTAAGGTTAAGGATTTCCATGACGTTTAACGCCTAATGGTAGCTGCCTTGGTTTGGCCATCACACTTGTGTTTGCTTTGGCCAACAAATAACTCACAGAGACCATGAGAGCGTGGGGATTATCTGTCTTAGGGACGGGGACGATTTTTCATTTAGCCTACGCAATGATGAACTGTACTTACCCTCGACCCCAACCCTCCCACATTGTAATCATGCAGAGTCTGGAGAGGTAGAATTTGTTTTGAAAGTCTAATGATGAGTCCGCCTCTTTTGTTTTAATACGTCAGTCTTTCCGCTCTTCGGGAGGTTCATGAATGGTATGAGGCCTACCTGCCTACCGAGTTACGGTCAGCGTGGTCAGGCCATCGTAAAAGAGTTCCGATAGATACGAGGAATGTTGACCAATGGCCATCATGGGCAGCAATGATAAAAAATGAATCAAGTGTAGAACTGCTCCTTGAAACTTTTTTTCCAATAAATGGCAGTTTTTAACACGGAAAACACTTTTTCTTATTAATTAACACCAAACTATTGCATTTCCTTTAGTATATTATGGGACTAGAACTCTTACTCGAATAAACTGAAACACCAAGAAACTTTCTTCCAAATACATCTGAAAGTATTGTAAAACCGATTATGGAGATCAGATGGACCGAACAGAACGGAAACCGTGTTTAGCATGGTCACAGAGAAAATGTCATATAACTTGACACATTTTAGCCAAACAGATTGTTGCTCAAAAAAAGTCACCGTGTCAGCTTAAAAAAAAATGAATGTGTTTGGGAACAGGAAATTTTATTCCCTTGTGCAGCAAAGCAGCAGATAATAATCAATGTTGAAACTAACCAAAATGAAAATCAGACTGGTTTGCCAACGTCACAGAACAGTAGCGCACCCAAGAATTTTGTTGGTGTCCGGGGGGGGGGGGGGGGTGAGGTGACTACAAGTCAGAGTGGGAGCTGCTACAGGGGGTCTGGAGGAAGGAAACGATTTGAGATCCTCGGAGCCTTCTTTGTAAGAAAACTCATTCATTACTTTTTGTGCCTTTGAAATATTTAAGAGCTAATTTGCATATTTTTTCATTCGGAATAAAATCTTTATTTGTGTACTTTTGCCAGATTTTACTCTCAATTTGTGATCTTGGAAGGAGTGGGTAGGGGGGGGGTTTCGAAGCCAGTCAGGATTCGTGCTTCGTTCAAAAGAATAACAAGGGGCTACAGCGACTATCTAGTCGCATTGGTCTTCTGTACAGTTCCTCAACGTCCATGTTGAGGCGCACACCTCTATCATGCACTACAACAGCTATCTCTATTATATAATCTAAAAACAGTAACCATCAAAATTGCCCGTTACAAATGTGTTAGCTTTTAAGCTAATTTTACGTTTTAGGCATAATTGTCAGCGTTTAGGCCTAATTTACAACTTTAATTTCGTAAGTAGCAACTAACAGAGATTTGGATTGTATACAGTAAACCTATTCATTTTTGCAACACGGTATGCCTCCGCGTACACGATTACAGTGTTACAACGTAATGCCTAATATAGATCAGTGGTAGTAGGGAAGGGACAGGAGAAACGCTGCAGCAGCGACTCGTAGCAACTATTGACGTTGCCATGGTAACGTGATTTTAGATCTAATTTTCATTTTTTAGGCCTAATTTTTTTAACGACAGTTTTAGTTTCGTAAGTAGCAGATAGGCCTAATGGAAAATTTGGTTCGATCGTAAGCCTATTTATCATGCAACAATGCGACAAGACTCTTTTAAACGAAGCTAAAATGTTTTTGTTTTTACGGCTGAGTTAGCACAAATCTTTAGGATTTCAATTCGACGATGAAATGTTATTATTTAATTTAGTTAAGTCGAAGAAGTCTATTAGCTATAAGAAGGCAACGATGTTTTAATTTGACATGTTATTTAACTAACTTTTGACACTGAATCGAACGTTGTAAACAGTGGTCGTCAATTTCTGGTACCGTTGCGAAGTCGAAAAAAGCGACGGACGGACAAAGTCGTTGCAATAGTCTTCTCAGCCGGTACGGCTGTGCAGAAGACTAAAAAAACTAACCCTGTCTCTTAGTCCCTGTCCCTGTCATTGTCGCAACAACAATGTATTATCATTAAGTATTGAAACGATAAGCGTACACTTCAGCATGTTATAATCTACTGTTGGATGACAATATAAACAATGGTTATAACAATAATTTTGCTGTTACGTGCCACTTCTCGGCCACCTGCTTCTCCATTTTCGAAAAAGGTACTTCCCCATACGACTGTTTACCTGTGTGCCAAAATTTGGATTTGCCAAGATTCCCTAACGAGCTGTAGACGTGTCTTTATTGTAGCGAATCAAGGCCGAAGATCGAGTGGAGCTCCGTTTATTAATTCACTCCAATGCAACCATGCAACAAGAAATAACCATTGCATAACACCAGATTTTGTACATTGTTAACGTTACACCCAGAGGTGGTTTTAAGAAAGAAAATTTAAAATCGGACAAGTTGTTGAGGAATAATCTAGATGCAGGTGGTGTGAGCTGGTATCCAAAGGGCATCGGCCCCCAAGCGGAAAACCAAAGTCAGAAAATCGCTCCTCTCATCCACCGTTAGGGCTCGTTTATGCAACGAGACCTTCTCGCTCGCCGAAAGCTATTTGCTAGGCAACCGTTATTTATTTACGATTAATTTCCTGTTTCCATTAAATGATTGCGGTAATATGCAACAAATTAAATGTATTATAAATAACAACACGGACAAAGAACAAAGTGCAACAGTCATTTTAAACATTGCTATAACATTGTTGCCATTTCACGCTATTTCCAAAATTTGCTATTCTCGCTGAAAAAAACAGCTTCTAGCAGTGATCAAACGACTGTAGAATAAATAGCTACTCCAGCCAACGTCGAGTGGAACGATAGTATTAGGAAAGGTTGGTCATTCCCGAGCTCATTATCTTTTTTTCCCGCCAAATGACGTCACTGGAGCTTCTGATTTTACGCGTACTTTTCTGCGCATGTGCGTGAGAGTTTTACGAATTCATTGAGTTGCGTTGCGCAATGTATTATGTCTTCCTACTATGATGCTAAACGGTATTGTTTTTGTGGGGCCCTTAAGATATTTACGTCGTTTTCAAACGGTGGATTAAGAAACAAGTGTTTCCCAGCAGGCTTTAGCCAACAACATTATTAATACGGATAATTAAAATTCCAGCCGAACTTCCAACAGGTGACCTCAACAATCACAGCTTTTTTTTTTTTTCTGTATTTCTGCCACATCTATCACAAAAGTCCTCTCATCGTCGTGGGACAGTTTGGTATTCGTTCTGAGTTCGTGCTCCCTAAAATCAAACAACCTCCCT
>JAHWFP010242020.1:19114-51226 GCA_023313725.1 Lithobius niger
ACCCTTTACCTTGTGATTTCTTTATTTATTTGATTCATGTGATTAAAACTAAGAATGAGATAGGGTTACATTCAGTTCAATATAGGTTGAGGGCCTGTCCCATTCTTAAAAAAAATAATAATACAAAGTAAAGCATCCCTTCATTAAAGAGATAAGTTCATTGCACATATTAGCTTGTACATCACATATCATCTTAGATTACTGCTCTAGTTTGATAAACACACATTTATTGTTTACTAAAATTGTTTGAATCTGCGATATGTAGCGTTCAGCGTCATCATACCCCCAGCATATACAAAGGTTTTTGTAAACAATGTGTGCTTATGAAAGCTGTAATCAAGATTAATAAATAATATTACTGTGGGTGACTTTCTACTACTTGGGGGGGGGGGGGGGGAGAATGTTGTTACCGTGAAAAAATTATGTTTTTATCCTTCCCAAAATACTTACTTTCCCTTATAGCTGAATTTGTCCTAATAGTGGTGGATACAATGCATAACCCTCACCCACCAGTCAAAACTAACATCTATATACACTGGAGGGCATATCCCGCCACCACAAATGATCCCACGAACCTCGGTTCGTGAAGTTGGTGCGAGAGATCTCTGTAATAATGGCTCGTAAGTCATCTGATGTCTCCATGAAGTCACGGCAAGAATTTCGTCGATCAGAAATCTTGCTGCCTTGTCCACGAGGACAAAAAAGCTCGTAGTTCATGCACCCTGATTTCCGGCACACTGTTTGGGTGCTGTATCGATGAGTGGTAAGCTTTTCGAGTTACAGCGGAAAGCCAGGGGGAGGAATGGTTGAGACAGTGAGTTTCATGGAGTAGAATTAATGCGCAGAAGCAAGGCTGTTTTCCCTTTTGAAAATTCTGGTGAGTCCATAGCAGATGCTGGCGTAAAACCTGGAGGGTTCACTGTACATGATCACGATCTTCTCTAGCCAGATTGAAACTAAAGGAGGGGAAAGCAATAAGTTTGGAGGCTTCTTCCAGGCGATGACTTTTAGTATGGAAAAGCAAGTCGTAAGGGAAAATCACCAAAGACTAGTGTGCTTGAATGTCGTACAGATGGTACACTCTAGACTCAGTGTCGTTAGCTATCATTATGCAGGCTGAACCTCTGAGATTCAACTTTATGTTTTTAGGTGGTTTCAGTTCGAAGCATAAACTACCTATTGATTTAAAATAATTGACTGGGCTTGCTCTGGCTTTGGAACCACAATTGTCTCGGTGAGACAACTTTGTTCCTTGTATTAGTCCAATGGTTACTTATGTACACGGCTGTGTTAAATACTGTTTGAGTTTACAGCGTAAAGTTGCTCCTTGTGTGAGTTTGTTTGAGATTGTATTAACATAACAAAACCAATGATAAGTATTCAATGGATTGTAAAATCACTGAAAGCATTCTTTGAAGTGAACTGTCAATTCATTTCTTGGGGATATTTTTAAATAAATAAGAACTGTGCATATTGTATGCCAGATTTATGTTTATTATTTTTTTGGGATAAACTTTGGTTGTAGTTGAGGCAAAAATTTGTAAGAATAAGATTAATTCTCGAAATTAATTTCCTGATATTGGCAGTGAAAACTATCTTAATGCCCAGTCAAGACATAGGTAACTTTGTATTAAGCCCTTGTCGACTATGGTAAAGCTATGCTTCGCTCTTCCTTTACCAGAAGAAGACATACTGAAATTGAAAAAATAGGAATTTTCTCAAACCTCCAAAAAAGTATGTGCACCGTTACGCACAGCACAAAGGTGGTTCTGATACAGCTCAACATGGCTGTGGACTGAAGAAGTGTCAACAGGAATACCAAGATCAATACAAGAGGATTCATATTTATGGTGTGATAGGATTAGCTGCGGGTGTTGTGATCAAAGCGAATTATCACACATATTTTGTGGGCTTAATTCAAGGGCATTAGCAACAGATCACTGTACAAGAAAGTGTAAGTCTCGTAGCAGCTAGGGGAGGGCAAGAAATGCATGAGAGTAACGTTTGAAATCATCTGGATAACTATAACTCTCCAATGATATAGTTTTAGGCAGATCTGACATGTAAATGTTGAACAACAGAGGACCAAGACAGAGCCTTAGGCAACCCAGATGTTACGCGTTCCAGCAGCTGAAGGGACCGCGTAAATCAACTCTCTTGCGATGAGCAAAGAGATAAGAATGGTTCAACGAGATTAAATGAAGTGGAAAGTTAAATAAATTAATGGATCATCTTGGCATGAGAGATGGAATTGAAGGCCTACTGAAATCCCGCTAGATTGCATCACAAGGTATTTCGCCATCATTCAACAAGACAGAATTGATTCCATACCAATGATCCGTCGATCCTATTACCTTAAGTATTACCGAAGATAATAGGATCGACAGACCATGACCATACTAGCTTCATCAGTAAACCCATGTTGGAGTCCCATTACTAGTTATTGACCAAGCTCAGCTTGACTTGTGTCAAGGAACTAGGATGAACTCGTTCACCACATGTCCACGAAGTGTTGTAAATAAATATTTTTTATGGAGAATAAATTTAATGCCTCACTTCCCCCTCCCCTTTATGCCCCCTGGTACGTTTATTTTTCTGGTTTTACGTAATGTATGGCTTCACCAAAAAATCAGCTTGGAAAAGAATAACAAAGTAATTTTCCAAGGATTTTTTTATGCCCACTCGGCTAGTATTTTTTTTTTTCTTTGGTTGGGGGGATTCTTGCTTTCCCCCCTCCCCCTTCATTATCCACGTTCCTGACGTTGTGAAACTTTAATTTTGGTTTTGCAGATAACAGTAGCTGGCATCGAAGTCACCAAACGCTTCCTAACACCAGTTCTTTACATCAGACTGCCACCCACTCGTCCCACACTTCATTCCCTAGCCTTTCAGATTCCTGTATGAATAATAATGGAGCCTTATCGTCACAGGTAAGTTTAAGCATTTGGAAGCGGGGTTTGTGAATCTCTTTACTAATCTGATACTTAAATAGTACATAACACAAGTAAATGTTATTTTTTATGGCTGATGAAGACGGTGTTTTTATACCACGTATATTGAGTAGACAGCGATCATCTTGATCACCTTGTCTGCATTGAAAGATTCATAACTAATTGGTAAAATTCAGCAGTTGTAAAATAGGGGCAACATTTTTAATGTTTAACTGAACTGGGATTTGTGCTATTCATGTTGCCACTGTAGTAGCGCAAAAACAATACAGCTGTACAATCCCACGCATCTAGTCCTCCACCCACACCATTATACTTGAGGTTGCCGAAAATGACGTCACGTGACTGGAAGTGTCTCCTGCTGCCTTAAATATTTTTTTTAAAGGCACTTCCGTTGATACCATACCAGTAGCGACTGGAAGGATCTCCTGCTTCCTTAGAAAATATCACAAGAGGTAATTCCTGTGGCTCTGGAGGAGGGTGGTTGGAAGCATAATGAGCCTGATACACGCTGGTAAGTCACGACACATGACGACATGCGAAGGTCGCTGTGGACAAATTTTGGCCAAATTTTTACCGTTTCGTCAACCTGTGATGATTCTGACGTACCATTACACCTTTTTCATTCGTCTCGTTGAGACCTTTCCATTGATGGGACAGCCAAATCAATAGGTTAAAGCACTGAAAAGTTATTCTTTAAGAAAAAAGCAATTAACATCTGATAAACGATACAGAGATTGGCTGCAAGCAGTGTTTTTCCGACAGTTCGTGTTGCAGCTAGACAATGACAGTTTTGTTGCTTGGGGTGGATGTGCCATTTACTTAAACATTCTTTTGATCTAGCTATTGATCATTTTATTTTCATCCTTTTTTTTCTTTAAAAGTAAAAACGAACTTTTTCTTTGTTTAAAGTTTCGTTAATCGTTAAATAAAAACCTATAGAATATTCTGGTGTAGGATTGATTGCATTGAAAATGTCAACATTAGAATGATAACCAGTCATAAAAAAATGTTAAGAAATTACTTTGTCATTCGCAGCAGCTTGGGCTTTGAATGTGGACTTATCTCGCCTTATTGCAAGTCAGCACGTCTGTTATTGCTTCATAATGAAAAAAAAACTCTGTGATGTGTCAGAAATAGTTACAGTAGTAAACAACGTGAGCCGCTGTTTGAATCCTGAGTTGTAGGGTACGTTTGCAGTGCAGAATGTGGTATTGCCCAATGCATACATTATCCAATCAGTGGGAGTTGCTCTGCAGAACCATAAGTAAGCAGACTTTTCGTTAGCATACCACAATCCCAGTAATTTCGTACGTTGACTTGTTTATTCCAGAGCTGGTATTAGTTGATATTAGAAAACAGGATTTTGGAATCGTTATTATCAAGGTTGCAAGTTGCAACAATAGCATATGCTTAACTACATTCATTGTGTTTGAGTAATATCTAGACACACGCTAGTGTGTCGTGCCAAGTTAGGCAACAATCATCACAACAAACATCAAATCAATTCAATTGTCGAGGTTGTAAACCATTGTAGCGCGACGCCATAGCGTCAGTGTCTTATATCCTGGAGAAGAGTTGGGCACATTTCAGGTACTTGGATAAAAATAATAATGCGGCACAAAAGCTTAAATTGTGTTGAAATCGAGAGCAATGACCCACCTAACAAAAATTAACGATTGTACAGTAGGAATGCCATCTAAGCTGCTTTCATTGCAAAATCGGACCCTCAATAACGTTGCAAATGTGTAACTAGCTAGGTAGCTAGCTAATTCAAGTCCGCTCATCCCCATGTTAATTTCCATAGGGTGATTATTCAACAATACCGAGATAACGGGAAGGCTTCCAGCTATGAAATTAGACGAATGGCTGCAGTACGATACGAACTGCGTACCTTTTATGGTTTGGAGCCTAGGGGTGTAACGGGGATGGCGTGGGGTGGTGCGTAAGTACGAAAATATTGTTATAACCATTGTTAGTATCGTCGGCATCGTCTCTTATTGGACGGCCAAAGTTCGGACAATGACAACGTGTATACTGATTTGATTTGATTTGATTTATTCATACGAGAGCACTACATGGGCTTAACCCCTTACGCTCTATTCTACGAGCTAACTAACTTACTGACTAACAAAAGTCCATAGCTTGCTCCTCAAACCTCCACCTAGCTGCAACCACACATCACACCCCAGTCAGTACCACACCAAAACACCACGTGTCCACCATAACCCTCTCTCCACAAATACACGTTGTAGCAAGCAACACTAGCCTCCCCCATCCCGAACACGACCTGTTTGGTCACAAAAGGCAACCACCCTCCTCACCATGTCCCGAAACCCCTTCTCATGGGCAGCCAATCCTAGAACCCCGCCGAGCGACCAATCAGGGCCAAAAACTGCATGCACTCGAAACCTGGCCCATAACGGACAGGAGAAGAGAAAGTGAGACACTGTCTCCTCACCTGTCCCACAAGCACAGACCGGGTCAGCACACCATCCCAACCGAAACATATGGGAGCGTAGAAGAACATGGCCCGTACGCAATCTGGTAAAAAGCGGCGCATCCCTCCACGAAATCTCCTCCAAAAACAGAGGCGATGAAACAAGCGGGTGCACCCCATACAGGTGCCTGCCAGAGCGCCCACCATCCCAGACAGCTTGCCATGCTTGCTGGGACAAAGAGCGAATCACCGGTTGCAAGTCCCTAGGCACAACAGGGCAGTGCACCACGTTTACACCACCATCGCACCCTTCCTTTGCCAACCCGTCTGCAACCTCATTCCCAAACTCATCCCCAAACTCATCAGAATGCCCAGGCACCCACTGGATAAAAACCTCAATACCCCTTTGCAAAGCAACCCACAGCTTCCTACCAATCTCAAGTGCTAATGGATGCTCAACACGCAGAGTGGCGAACGAACGTCGCATGAAGGCAATCCCAGACGCAGAGTCCGAGAACACAGCAAAAGCAGGAAAACCCAGATCGCACCCTTCATCAAGGCCAATAGAGAGGGCAACTAATTCCCCCAAGAAGACTGAAGGTAGCCCTGTCAAGAAAAAACTCCTCCCCAAACGCAGTTCAGGGACAAAGACCCCTGCTCCCCCCACCCATTGCTCACAGCGGAACGACGCATCACAATAAATGCGTGGGACCCTTGGACGTGGCGGAACATCAAAGACTGCTAAGACCAAGCCACACCAGACCCAAGGCCTAAAAGGGGCAACAAATCCCGGCGCCAGGAATCCCTGAAGAGGCTGGCGCAGCATGAGTGTCGCACCCAGACCAAGCGACCCAAGGCGACCCCTGACACCCTCGGTCAACAACATGACTTCCAATAGACAGCATGCAACCGGGTCCTCCTTACCCCTCGCTACAGCACGCAGACATAGGGCCAAAAGCAGGTCCCTTGCTCTAAGATACAATGGGCAATCACCCGCCTCCACCTGCAGACCCAGAACAGGGGTCGACGGCAGACCACCAACAATAGTGCGGAGACAATCATTGATCCCCACCTGAACTCCCCACAAGATTCCGCCAGCACAGGCAAGGAATGGCAGGTGGAAGTCCACACACGCTCTTATATACGACCTGTAAATAGAGGTCACCACAGACCGCTTAGCAACAACTTCTTTCTGCCAAGACAGGGTTGGATCTAATTGCACTCCCAAATACCGAACACAGCTAGAGGCTGCCACCAACGAGTCACCCACCATAATGGACCCCTCCAGAGGAGGACCCCTGGAAAAAATCACCAAAACAGTCTTCGCCGTAGAGAGGACCATTCCTCTCGACGCTAAGAGACGCACGCCCCTGGCGATGGTGCCTTCCAGCACCGCTAACACAGTTTGCAGACTCATGCCTGCCACACAGACCGCAACATCGTCCGCATAAGCAACTACCCTAGCCGATGTGTTAAGGCTGACCAGCACAGCATTCAGAACCACGGCAAACAAGATCGGGCTGAGGCAACTCCCTTGCGGGAGGCCCCTATCAGTAGACTTCGTTTCTGACCAATGCCCATCAACCCTTGTCGCGTATGTTCTGACACCAAGCAAGGCCATAACAGCACGGATGAGCTGTGGGCTAACACCAAACTCATGAAGAGCGAAGCCGACCCACTGAACGTCAACCATGTCGTAGGCCGCCTTGATGTCCAGAAAGGCACCAACAACAAGTTCCCCAACCTCCCAAGCACTACGAATGCTTGATTCCAGGTAGAGTATAGCATCCTGAGCCCCACGCTTACTCCGGAAACCAAACTGTGCTCCAAAGAGTCGACCTTAGGCTTCGAGTTCCCATTCAAGCCTCCTGACCAGCAACCTCTCGTAAACTTTCCGAACGCAGGACAAAAGAGCTATCGGACGATAACTTGTCACCGTCGACCGTGGTTTGCCCCGCCCAAGAACAGGCGTAAGAATGGAAAACATCCAAGACGGTGGTGGAGGGCCGCCACAAAAACGACTCTGAAAAAAGGCCAGGAGGTCTTCCTTCCCAGCAGCACTCAAGGAAGACATATCTCTATAGGAGATGTGGTCAATGCCGACAGCACTGGATGGATTGCATGCTGCCAGAGAAGCATCAAGCTCCAACATTGACAGGGGCTCATGGTCATTTTCCACACCATATACAACCAGTGGGGGACTCGGGCCCCTGCCCGAGCTGAACACATGTGAAAAGTTATCATTGAAGGCGTTTGCCATAGGCAGCCCCCTCAAAACCAAGCCTGCGTCATCCAACACCCACCCTATGCCTGGCCGTGTATCCTGCGGGCGGACTAGTTCCCAGACCCGGGCAAGAGGTACCCCATGGGTCACCTTTTCGCACAACCGCCTGCCAAACAAGGCCTTTTCCCTGCGCAACAGAAATCGTGACTCACGGGCAACACCGACAAAGGCATACCAACGTTCATCAGAAGGAAACCGACGAAAACGCTGCCAGCAACGTCTTCGATCACAAACAGCCTTATCACACACATTGGTCCACCAAACTGGTTTGCCTCGATTGTCAACACTGCGCTTGCGGCCGTTTTTTCTCTTTACACTAAACCACTTTTTGACCCATTCACCAAACTCTCCAGAACTGACAACAGGGCCTCTAACCCTCCTTGAAGCCCCCTCACACCGTCTACCATACTGCCGCAGTACCACCGGAAAGTGGTCACTGCCTCTCAAGTCTTGCGAAACTTCAAAGGAGAAGCAGCAAGCAATTTCCGGGGAACACAGAAACATATCTAAAATCGATTCCTGAATCACACCACCCCAACACCTAACAAAGGTTGGCGTACCATTTTGGACAACCTCTAAACCCAAAGCGTCTACAGTACTCGCAATCATGGTACCCCTACCATCACATCGGGAACTTCCCCAAGAGTAATGGTGAGCATTGAAGTCGCCTCCCAGCACCAGAGGCCTGGGAAGCGCCTCCACCCACTGCACCCAATGAAGCCTTGAGAGAGGCCCATGCAGATGAACAAAGCCCAACGTCAGCCAAATACCCCTCCACCATACCGCTAACACACATGCATCAACATTAGGACAATAGGGAAGTTCCGGCAGTGTGAAAGGTACCGTATCCCTGAGCAACACCCTAACACTGGAATGGCCCGGGCCTGCAACACAGCTGAAGCCCGGAACCACTGGAGCCATACCAATCGGAAGCTTAGTTTCAAGCAAACCTAACACATCAGTCAAAGTACACAAATTTTCAATTTCGTCTAGTTTGCTCGCTGCACCGTGCACATTCCACGAGCATATTGTTAACTCCGTGAAGAGGAAAGTGAAACACCCACACACACACACAAGCACACATCCTCACACATGCTGCAACAACATAAATGTGATTGTTTAGCTGACTGAATACACTGCACTCCACCCCAGCAAATATTTGAAGAGACCAGGAAAGTGCTTACTCGTCAATACCACTACACACATCTTCCCGCACACTAACTCTCACATCGGTAGATGGCTCTGTGCTCCTTGGTTCACACAAGCTGACACTGCTGGTGGGCACACCTGCTTCTGACACTGAATCACCTACACCAACAAGCACATCAACTTCAAACTCAACCCCAGGACAAGGACTGCCCACCCTCGAATTCTCTCCACAACACACACTAGTACCAGCCCTTGCATCATCATGCACTGGCTCTACTTGAACAGGGCCCCCAACCAGTTCTCCATCAGATTCAACAACCGTCTCCAGAAGCTGATACTTGTTTCTAGTGGCTACCAACCAATTCGCTCTATCTTCTTTCATACGACGCCTTTTTCTGCACTGAAAACTGTATTCCTCACCCTGTGAGAGCAACTGTTGATCACCAACACTCACGGACTCCCCAAATCCTTCCGCCAGAGCACTCATAAACGCCAACTCTTGCACCACTTCCCCACTACATATTGGTGCTCTACTTGGTGCACCGTCGGGTGCACCAACCGGCGCATCATCCGGGTCCGCTGTAGTACACGCCTCCGTTGTTGGTGACCAAGAAACAATTGGCTGTACGACACTAATCATCGCAAAAGACCCTTCCCCATTGCAAACTGGCACACCACGAGGTGCACCAACAGACACACTACATTGCTTCACTGTAATGCTACACTTCTCCACCATTGGCCCAGACGCAGTAGATTCAACTGGCACCGTTGTTGGCACTGGCGCGCACTTCACAATATCATCACGCACACGCAGCACCGACGCATAAGACTTTATGTGATCACAAGGACTGTTGCGTTCAGAGTATCTGTCGCATTCACGGCAATAACGACTCGTGCAAAAACTACGAACGTGACCAACAAAATGGCATCTTAAACAACGATGTGGTCTACCGGAAACAACAAGGAGAGCTGGAATACCGCGCACATGCACAACATCCGGAAGATCGTCAAGAGTGACACTGTCCCGCAGATGCAGCGATGCCTGCCTTACACCCGAGAAACAGTGTGTCATACCATCTATGGAACTGCGTTCGTGGTTGAACGACTGCAGGGTGCTATACTTCAACAGAGCTGCCCCGATATCACGCTCCGACACCTCATACGGCAGCCAATGGATCCTCATTTGCACAACATTCATATGGAGATCGTAGACCATGGCCCGAAAGCCATTAACAACAAAATTCCTGGCACTCTTCAAAGCTTGTTTAGCAGCCAATGTCTTGAGTACTACCTGATACGCATTGTTTACTCGCAGAGGACAAACTGCCTCGACGTCACTCAAGGCCACATATTTAGCAATAGCATCTCTCAGATGCGGCAACAAGTAAGGACGTCCTTCGTGCGTAGCTAACACCACCACTGAATTCGCCATCTTAATATTCGACAATCCTCCACGGTACAACTTCTTCAGCCACTCTATGCTGCGTTTTGATTCTTCATCACTAAAGTAATTATGATGCGAACTACGAACCACTTCATTTCCCTCCACTTCGTCAGCCGCACCATTTGGATCAACAATCATCACTGTGACATTGTTTGTGACCTCACCATTGTTCATAACGTCAATGTTGCTGGTCGTCTCCATTGCAATGCCTTTAGGGTTAAGCACTTTAACATCCTGCATGCCGTCGTCCACCACACCATGTAAATGTAAGTCCACATCCTGAATATTCCTCTTCCTTGCTTCCTCACGAACTACCTCATACAACTGCCGTGGTTAAAATTTTCCTTTGAAGCAGCTCACTTAATAGCTGCCTTACGAGCGCCGCCATACTGACGTGCGTGCCTAGACACACAATAGTGTACCACGATAAATCTAACAACATTGCCAAAGAAATTGTATTCACGTCCAATTCACGAAAAATAAACCAACTGTAAAAACAAAGCTAAGTAAACACAGCCAAAAATCGGTGAAGAGCCCACCAAGTTGAGATTGGTTCGGTCCTTCAAAGAACCAATCTCAAAACACCCAAACTAACGAAATAAAACAAATTGCAACACAATTAAAACCAAACAAAAATCTATAAAGAGGTGACTAAGTTGAGAATGGTTCGGCCCCTAAGCAAAAGATAGTAGGAAAGTGTTGAAAACCAATTTCTTGTTGACGTTTATTACACATCTGCACGGTTGTAGAGTTGAGTCTAATACACGATTAAAAAAAAAAGCACTGATATCATATCAAAAACCAAAACTGGTAAAAGGGGCCGCCAAGTTCCGAATGGTTTGGCCCTTCAAAGGAGTGATATCAACACACCAAAACGTTCGCCAACTTTATCGCACCGAATTATACTTTGGACGTTAAATAAAAACTTGAACATAATTGCTACCATAAGTAGCAATGTTCTAGTTTTCATTTAACCTTCGAACTATTAAGCGGTGCGATTAACTTGGCGAATGTTTTGGTGTGTTGATATCACTCCTTTGAAGGTCCGAACCATTCGGAACTTGGCGGCCCTTTTCACCAGTTTTGGTTTTTGATATGATACTTTTAACCAAGAGCTAACTCTTGACATAAAACCAAGAAATAAATTTTGTTTTCTTCAATTAGGGTTTCAGAATTTACATTATTGAAATTTGTTGAAAACTCGTGATAGACATAAGATTCTACTGATGAATCATACATTTGTTAGTTTGATGCACTCCCAGCCAACACCATGATACATCCAGATGAATCATATTCCAAAAGTTCATTGATTACGCCCATAGTCCTGTATTACGCCAATTCTCTGGGTGTTGTTAGATTTTGATGAAAGCTTTGTTTCTTACAGTCAAACAATTTGCTTTTATCATTGTTAAAATTACGAATGAGTCCTTTTCCTTTTTTCCCAAGAAAGCATGTTGCCTTTTGCCCTCTTTTCGTTTTCATTTTTCGTTCTCAGGTGAAGTCTCACTGTCTGCATCTTTCCATCAAGATTTAACAGTTCATTGTGAGGAGACTATGCTTTTAAAATCCTTAGGTGAATTTGGACGGAATGATCTTGAAGTCGGATAGGTGTCCATGTTTAGTTAAAATTACCAATTGTGTTGGTGGGTAGAAAAATCGTCGTTACACTCATTACATTCACAGTAATTTAATTTCTTCATTCCTCCTGTAATTTCCTAACTCAAACCCGACAATTTCAACCAAGCTCCTTTCGGCAAAAGTACCTATTCCGTATTTAGGGTCGGTAATTATAAAGTTTGTCCTTCAAATGTTTAAGCTTGGAAAAATCGAAGTAGCTTCCTTGTCATGAGCATTTTTATCGATTATGGATTTAAGATATTGATTTAAATCTGTGGTCATAAGTACCAGGATTAACTTTCACTCTAACCCAACTCACTCCGCATTTGCGGTATATAACATCTCATTATTCCTTCCTGAGTTAATGTTGTACATACTGCTGTATGCATCAAGGTTTGTAAGAGCCAGCTCGTAGTTTTTATTTTAGGGTGCAGATGAATCTGTGTTTTTTTAGATTAAATCTTTAGTCAATGTTCCTTTTTATTTAAGTGGGAATTACTGAATATTGAAAGGAGGAACTAGGTTTTGAATGTGTAAAAAATCCAACAACTATTAATTGCACCGTTTTCAGGTAGAATAATTAACTTGCCCTTATTTTACTAATCCGTTACTCAGGTAGAATAACTAACTTGTCCTTATTTTACTAATCCGTTACTCAGGTAGAACAATTAACTTGTCCTTATTTTACTAATTCGTTACTCAGGTAGAATAATTAACTTATCCTTATTTTACTAATTCCCTATCAGGTAGAATGGGATCATCTATAGTGGTAATGAACGGATGTCGTGTAGACCTAATGAAAAGAAAATTTAACCCCAAATTTAGGCAGTAATAAAAAAACTGAGAAACAACTACGCCATCAAGGTAATTTTTCCCCAGATTCAACATATCCGACTGCATGATACATAATACTTATACATTTCCTGTGGCCGAAGCGTCGTCAGCGAACGAGTAAATGGTCTTCCACACAACCTCCTGCAGATCTATGGAAAGTGCACATTGTAACAGTTTTAAAGGTGGCAGGAGGGACTTCTGCCTACGTGAAGGCCCTTCCAGTATCACCTCACCGGAAGTATTACCTCTTTCTATTTTTCAAGGTAGCAGGAGGCATATCCGGTCACGTGACATCCCTTCTGAGATGATAACCGTGACCTATGACGTCACTACCTGTGTGGGGTGGGTGGAGGACTAGATGGGTGGGGATGTCCAGCCAATTTTATTTGTATAATACTCACTATATGCCCACTGGCAATATAGACATCATATTAATACACATTTTTATTCTCAGATGCTGAATATCCTGAGTTCCAACACGTCTGCGACAGCCACAACAGCGAATTCAAGTGACTACCATTCACACGGGTTATCTGCAATCAGCACTGCAACTGAATCCACATGGCCAAGCACCACCATACACACACGTAATGCGGAAACGGCCGGTGGTACATGGAACCATGCACCCTTTGCACCTGTGCCTTCAGAAAACTTTAGGTTTGTTTATTTTATAAAATGAGCATTTCACAAAAGATGCTTGTAAATGACCACATTCACTGTGCATTCAGTAAACTAAAAACTCAGCCTTATCACAGTATTAAAAGCTTAGTAAAAACAGGAGCTTTCGCTCAGTCTTACTGAGCATTTTCAACTGCCACCACATTCAAACCTGGCTCCTCCCACTGTTGCTAAGCAACCACAATCTATGCAGAGCTGCCTTCCCAGCAGCCAAGCATCTTACACATACCTTTCCCTAGAAGTGAGCTAGCGCTTTGCCCATCAAGTTCAGATTGTTGAATTCACATGTCGTCTAATTATTGCTGACTGATAGTTGTTATTCAAATCAGGACATTATCAGTGTTTGCTCTGCTTCTATTACCCCAAACACTAAACCGATGTTTTCAGGTAATGAATACTAAATATTAATGTGGCAGAAAGATTTGGAAATTGTGTAGATCGATGGGGTTTACAGAGAAGGAAACAGAAAGTTTCGTTTCAGGGCTGTGAATAAAGGATTTAAGTACGAAAAAGGTTTCTCAACATCGTTGATTTCATCCTAATTACGTACTACTACCACAACTACTACTACTACTTACTTATTACAAGCGAATTCTACTCAGATAAAATAATTTATGCGACAGATATGCTTGAAATTTGACATTCAGTTCACGTTTGATTCCAATAGGTACTTTTATGGTTTGACATTTGGAGAGGTTTTAACGCAATAGATTGTACTAATTTGTAATGGTATTTTTGTGATCGATAGGAACACGCCATCTGTTATCAAAATAATTGTCCTCCATGGCCAAGTAACAGTGCAGCCTCAGTTAACTTATTGTTTCTGTTTTACAATTAAACCTAATTGTTATATTGTAATTGTAACATCTAAAATAAATAAACTTAACAGAAAAGGCTTCGCCGTTTATACTAAAGTTAAGTAACCTAGTTTGGGTTCGTGCTCCCTGAAAGTAGAAAAAAAAAGAAAAACTTAACGAAAATAAATAAACCAAACTAGCAAATAAACTAGCTTATCGCGTTCACTTGTTGCTGGTTTAAAATCAAATGTAAACGGTCACTTTATTGGAAATATATCAAAGTTAAAAATCTGTTGGCTTTTCCAGAAACAATTCACAATTAAAGGGACCGATCAAGTTTTTACCATAGAAAGTAGTGATAGCAGAGCCAAAATGGCTGCCACCAAGTGTTCCATTGCAATCCTCATCAACCAATCTTAACTGACAACTCGGTGATTGCCACTTAAGTTCGAGTTTCACGGTTCGGACCACAAACTTGGTGGCAGCCATTTTGGCTCTGATATCACTATTTTCAACGGAGAAAACTTAATGGGTCCCTTTAAACTTTTTGGGTTTTTGTATGATTCCTTTCACGTCTGATGCAACATGGTCAAACTTTACAAGGTCAAACTCCACACGCGACCAAATAAATACACAAACAATTAAATAATCCAAATAAACTAAATAACGAATAAATTAAATAACTAATAAATAAATAAAAATAAATAAATATAAATAAAAATAACTAAATGTAAAAAATAAATAACTGAATAAGTATACCTTACTGGTAAACTAAACTTACCAAACAAAGGATATCCATAAAGTACAAACTTAACCAATAACTTGAACAAATTTAGTCTTTTACTAAATAATTCCCCAAATTAACTAAATAAATAATAACTTCACAAGTATAAACCACGTAGAATGAACTTTTAAGTAAAATAAGCAATAAAATAAAGCAAATGAACAATAAATAAGTAAACAATTAACGCAAACCCCTCGAGCAACAAAAACAAAAAAAAATATTAATAACCCCACACTACTTATTAATTTTGTGATTAATTTTTTGTTTGTTTGTCTGCTCAAGGGGTTTTGTGTTAATTATTTACTTATTTATTGTTCGTTTGCTTTATTTTATTACTTATTTTACTTATTTCATAATGTTAATTCTACTGTACTATCTGGTTTACATTTGTGAATGTATTTAGTTAATTTTATTTAATTAATTAGCTACAGACTAAACTTTGTAAAAGTAATTGGTTAATTTTGTACTTTATGGATTGCCCCAGTTTGCTAAGTTCAGTTTACCAGTAAGTTATATTTATTTATTTTTTATTTATGTATTTATTTATTTATATTTGCTTTAAAAAAATGTATTAGTTAGTTACTTTATTTGGAATATTTAATTGTTTGTATATTTTCCTAGTTGCTTGTGGGATTGTAAGGTTTGACCTTGTTGCACCAGAGGGTGAGATGCTTGGCTATTGGGAAGACTGCTCTGCATAGCTTGCGGTTGCTTAGCAACAGTGGGAGGAGCCAAGTTTGAATGTTGTGGCAGTTGAGATTCCTCAGTAAGACTGAGCGAAAGCTCTTGTTTTAAATTATCTTTTATACTGCGATAAAACTGAGTTTTAAGGACAAAAGATGCCTGGTTAGAGGTTTTTTTTCAAATAACCCGTACCTTTAAAATTGGCTTATAATGTGAACGAGTTTTGCAACATTAGATCAAATTTATGTAAATGTTGCAGTTGTTAAGTTATTCTGTTTTTCCTTACTGAGGTTCTTTTCCTGTATTCACTCGATACAAATGAAAATGTTATAAAAGCTATTTATGCATGGGATACTTACAAATTATGAAAAAGTGTGTCCTTTAAAAATGTGTGATGAATTTGGGGTAAAAGTTGCACAAATGTGCATAGGGAATTGTATTATACTTCAACAAAGGAAGTAAGTTAAAGAGTAATGTTGAATGGAGAAGAATCGGAAATTTCAGAGGCAGTTGGTGAGTGGTTCGAGTGGTTTGAGTGGTTCTAGTGGTTTACTAGTCTATTGATAGAATAGAACAGAATATATGACAACACCACCTACAAACTTTTTTCGTGCTCTTCCCCCCCCCCCCACCTCCACCATACACAGGACCTAAAAAAACGGTGGTCAAGCCGGATTTTAAAAGAATTAATATGGAACTGAAATCATGGAAAGCAGGAAGATCATTCCGGGGACTGACAACCTGCTCACAGAAGAAGTGATCCTGAACATACCCCGGATTTGTAGGGAGGTCCTCTGGTGTTGGATACAAACAAAATCTGCCGTATTAACACCGAGGAATGATGCAAGTTCTGGTAGATAAGAATGAGGTCACCTATGAGGAAATGAGTGTTTACAGAGGCAAAGCAGAGTTACTGAAGATGTACAGCGTATGGAAAGGACTTAAGTGGTCCGCATCACTTAGTGAGGTGGGGTTAGCAAGTCTCTAGCAGGAAAGAAAAGAAGCATAACAAGGGTGAACAATCTGATAACAGAACTCAACAACTGATCTGAGGAAAGTTATACAGAGAAGAGTAAATGGTTTAAGCATCACCTGAGAGAAACTTTTCTGACTGAAGTAAGCTTTTTTTTTTAGAACTTTAGGGTAATGGTGTAGTCTGCATGGGAGTAGAATTTACGAGTAGTGCCAATCAGGATACCCAGGTCATGATGAGCAGTGCCCTTAATGTAATAAAGGCAAAGAGGGTTATGATGTCCAAAATGCAAGTTAACGCATTTTTCTGGGTTAAGAGTCAAGCCATTCATGGAGTTCCAAGCAGAGATGTTTGTGTTAAAGTTTCTGAAGGGATTGGAGAAGAACGACTGGGTAAAGTAGCTAAAGGTCGCCGGCATAACTCCAATTGATGGAACTGAGGGTCACTGAGAAAAAGATTAAAAAGCAGTGGGCCGAAGACAGACCCTTGAGGAACCCCAGAGGTGACGACAACCCAGTTGCTCATATGCCCCCGAAGGCAAACATGCTGCCATCTGTTGTGGAAATAGGAGTTAATCTCAGGCACTGAGGGGGGGATGGGATAATTGAGAAAACTGAGGTTTTGGAGAAGTTTGAACTATGAAACTGTGTCAAACGCTTTTATAAAGTCAAAAAACACAAGATCACAGGAAATATCAGCGTCAAGGGGATCGGTGAGATGATTGTACGTCTTCAAGAGATTTGTCTGGCAAGAATGACCAGGGAAAAAATACTACGTTGATTGTTATAATTGATTTGGAGGTGCTTGCAAGTGTTCATGGAGTTGTGGGAAAAAATGTTTAAGGATTTTGGAGGCAACACTGAGCAGACAAATAGGGTAACAGTTTTCAATATCCTGAAAAGGACCCCCCCCCTTATCGACAAGGGTGACATTTGCATTCCTCACTGAGCAGGAAAAGTGCAAGAGAGACACGAATTTTGGAAAACCAGAAAGAAAGGGGCAGCAAGAGACAAAGCACAGTTTTTGAAGAAGATATGAAACTTCTATCTGGAACTGTTCTCCCTCAATACAAGGAGGGTGTGCTGAACATCGCCAGGGTGGAACGGAACAGTGACAAACTCGGTAGCAATAATGGGAGAACTTAAGGTGAACAGAAGAGTGCAAGCAAAAAAAGGTATTAAACCGGAATACAAGGTCGTTAAACAGAATGGTCCCATCACTTTCCTTGAATGACTAGCAGGAGTAGACTTTTGTTACAGTTGACATATGCAAAAATGGTCTATGTCTCAGTTTTGGACTTAGGATAAGTGACTCCTCAAAGCCATAATTAGTGAATGGAGGTTGGAAACAGTGTCATTTCTTGCGGCTTTGTAAAAAGCATGGTTATCGGGAAAGGGATGCAGTTGCATTCAATGGTAAGCAGGTTTTTTTCTATTATGCAACTGCCAAATGACATGATTGAACCAGGGGGACATTCACAACCGGTAATAGCAGGTGTCACAACAGGAATGAAGTTTTTGATATGGTCAACAAAAGTCTTGTCACATGTTGATGGAGGTTGTTGTCTTGAATAAATTAAAAGCAGCACTGTTGCCAGACTTGACCGTGTATGATGTGGACCAAGTTTATTTTGGGTAAATAGAAATATGCAATCAAGATAGCTGGAAAGGCTGGAACATAAGGAAAAAAAGGATTTGAGTTTGGCTAGTAGAGCCGGCCAAATATGTTGTAAAGTGATTTGTAATAGCAGCCAATTTGGAGCTGGCAGACCACCATTAAAATTAAGCCAACACTGAATGAATTCTCACTCTCTGTCTGGGTCAGTGGAGGATCCCGTGAGGACAGAGAGGATATTGGTTTTAATGTAGATTGCAACACCTCCCATGATAATTGGCAAGCCTGTCGCAGCGGTGGAGTACGAAGCCGGCTAACGTAAAGGAAGAGTCTCAAAGGCAGGTCTCAGTAACTCAGATAATGTCAGAGTTTTCCATGGTAACAAGATTTCAGTTCATCAAGTTTGTTACTAAGTCCCAATGCATTGAAGTATTTGAATTTGAAAGAGTGAAAGATTGTTGTCTAATCTTTGCACTATGGGTGCCAGGGCTACGACACCCATACTGAAAGTGACGGCCTCAGAGTCGCCATTAACTAAGATGTTGGCTTCGTCTTCAGAAGTAGAGAGACGTAAAAGATTGAGCTCATAACTTTCATCTCGTAAGATACTCCAGTCACATGATGATCCTAGTGGAAATTTTTTTTTCCTGGATTGTAACATTATTTGCCTAGTCACCAACTGGCTGGGTTTCTTAATTTGGCTTCAAATATTGGTCTAGGTTCTGTTGGGCAGTTTTGAGTCCTGGATATGAAACGGTGGTGGTTTCTAGAGTGTTGGCATACTGCCAGTGCTTCGAATTTTAGTGGGAGGATTACATTTACGTCTGGTGAAGTGGAAACAGACAGGTTCCACTTCAAACATTAGAGGCAGTAATGGTGTCAGCACATTCATTTTCGACGGTGCCAGGTATAAATAATGTAGATGATTGCAGCCGAACGACAATTCCAGCAAATTTTTGATTTGGGTTTGAACATGCTCTTTTGTTGTTCAGACGTGTAAACCACCTATGAAAACTTCAGTAAATTCATTAGAATCTGCTTTGCTAAGTACTGTAGCTTGGCTGTCAGTGTTGCTAGGTGAGAGTGCAGAGCTAGAGCAGACCAGGACAAGCTATTGGGCCGACCAGGCAGGTAAGGCGGGTCTGTTATCGCTACAGCCTCCATATCTTTGTTAGTGTCATGTTGTTTATTCTTGTGATATTCTTTTCGGGAAGGTCTAAAGTCGGTGCATACATCAGTGTATGGTTCGGGAACAGCGACTGGTGACCATGGAACCTGGTGCATATGTTGGAACGGAGTGTCACTGGAATTGAAGGCCACTTGAGTTTCTTTACTAACTTGTCTGGAGTTTCAGGGAAGTAATGCAGATTCCAAAACGGTGTTATCGGATCTTAATTTGTGTCTACTGTAGAGGAAGGCAGTTTTACCAGAACTGCAAATGAGTACTTTTTAGGAGTTTTAGGCAAGGTGCCAGTGACTTGGAGGTGAGTTGGAAAAAACTTACTTGTTAAGTTGGTCCCCAGATGCAGCTTGCTATAGAAGGTGATTCTTGGGAACTTGAATGTCTCAAGAATACATGTGGTTTTTTTTAGATTAATCCAGATCACTGATTTTCGTTCTTGTGCTGGTCAATACCGGTGAAGCAGTGTCAAACTACGGTCGTGTGGTTTTTAAGTTCAAAGGCAGGTAAGTCATACTTATGTAGAATGTCACAGACCACTGTGTTTTATTCAATATGCATTTAAGCAACAGGTGGACACCACTTCAATCCAATTATTCCACTTATTTCGAGGCACTGACGAATAGAATCTGGTGGGTTGTAACAGGCTGCATGGCTTTCGTTATAACAGAGATAACAATGTAGAGATTATTCACCCTGCTGAAGTGGCGAGTTGCATACATGGCAATAGCGCCAAGAAACTTGTTCGCTACATGTCACTACGATTTTAGGCAGTTGATAAGAGGTTAGATACGGAAGTCCATTGAACTCTGCTGTTCACTAGCCTAGTGATGGATAACAATAAGTTAATGTGTTTTAGTGTGCTGTGAGAGGAGTGGGAGTTAATCCCTTCCATGGAGTAGAGAGTGTAATAATTACAGACCATACAAATTTGGATATGCAACAAGATATTAGAGAAAGAGGTTTTCAGAAGTTAATAGAGAAAGAGAGATTAAAAATTATGAGTATTAAGTGGAGATGACAGAATAAATTTCATCAGAATAAAACAAGGTGTTGGGTGGGTAGTACTAAAAATAATGACAGGTAAATCAGTTTGGTGGAGGAAGACTTTTAATTTAAAAAAAAAATCATCCTATGCTTATTCGTAGAAACTAAAATAAAATATGGTGCTGCATTAGGGGGGGGGGAGATGAGGCTTAATGGCTGCATTAGGTCACTCGTATAAAATTTTGAATGATAAAGTACAAATATGAGGAAAACTGATAGTTTAAATATATGTAGGCTACTTTAATAAGAAAAAGTACATTTCCAAGTCACTTGCACCTTTAATGTGGGTTGATTCTGATGTCTAGTTATTGACTTGTAAACTAATCAAGGCAGGCCAAGCATCCTACGATTTGAATGAGGGGATAGAATTAATATTTGGCTATTTTTTTCCCAGATTCTATTTTTTTGCATCACATTTAAGAGTAAAAGCGACCGAAAGTAACCTGCCCATCTAAACATTGCATCAATCCAGGAAAGATGTCACTGCAGCCCATGTCAGGAACAGCCCAAAGTTGTGAAAATGAATTGTAAATTAATTAAAAGTAATTCAAACAAAAGATATTGTACCGAAAATCTTTAACATTATTACGATAAAGTTCACTGCATATGTTTATTCACTGCTTACTCTTATGTTACCTGACTGTTGTGTTTCAATCAACGTTATTCTATAGGTGGTATTAGGAACTGTGAAGATACCTTCAAGACAAGATAAATACCACACTGTTTTAATTGTTGGGCTGAGGAAGATGCTGCAAAGTTAATCTTCGAAATATAACCGTTTAACCATCTCCTGTGAATTTTGGCTTTCTTACTCAACTTATCAGAAAAAATAAGACATTGCCTACCCATTCAAGTTGAAAAAAAAGTAAATACACAGCAGTGCACCAAATTTTAAAGTTGTGTTGTACGTCTTGAGGAGTGGAAAGCGTGAAGATACTCGCTTTTGATATCACAGACGTTCAATGGCTGAAACTTGGCGGGTTTATTTGCTTACAATTTATTGCTTATGGTTTAGATTCAGTTTACACAAACAAAAATGAGAATGCTTGTGTCTTGTGTGCCCCCCCCCCCCCCCCCCCCCCCCCGCCGGACCACAAAAAAGTTCTTTCACTGTTTTTTTTCAAAAATACGATTTTTTTCAGTGGTTTTTTTATCTGTTTCTAGCAATCTTACGAACTTCTTTCACGATCGGTTAAAATACATTTTATATACAATGTATGTGGAATAACTAACAGTTATGCAATTTTTTTTCAAAAATTGCAATCCTAAACTTCCGGTATACAACATACAAATCCAATCCAAATCTCTTAAGTGGGGTATTCACGACCAGAAATAGCGGAATTTCAAAGAAAATCAATTAGTGGGAGCGCGAAGCTTCCCTGCACGACTAAGTTTTGGAATGGAATGTCAGTCAGGGGTCGTAATGGTCAGCTTTCCATACGACGTTTGTCCTGCAGTTCTGGTCCGATTTTCGTTACTGTCTTAGATTTATTCCCTATAAGTTTCTAATTAATTGCCATGGTAGCGTGATGGATATTTATGAAGTTAGCAGTGGAATGACCTTGATAACATGGGCAAGGTGATCCACTTCTTGTCCATTTAATGCCCCCCCCCCCCTTCCTCCTCCCCTTCATCACATCGCCCGAATCTTTATAATATGTCTTTCAGCAATCTGGACCACACCTTATGATCAACCACCCTGTTAAGCAAAAGCATTTGGTGAAAGGTATAAACTAAGTGAAATTTGTACATACATATACTACCATCATTCCTCGTACAATCTTTTTTTGCTCTTTCTGCAGGTTGTAACTGATGCATTATTATTTTTTTTTAGTATGTTGGGCAATGGCGAATCCTTTATGACGACACCATTTAATAATATTCCCGGATCACACACTTCCCTAGAAATGAAGCCCGGATTTCATTACACAGGGCAATTCACAACAGGTAAGACCTAACATGAATGCAGTTACGTTGAAACCACTAATTATGTTGAAAAACAAAAACTCCGCCAAAATGAAAATGGGTGAACTGACACAAACAATGAATTTTTTTTGGGGGGGGGGGGGGGGGAGGGGAGTAGTGATAGTGTCAGCTCTATAAAAATTCACATTGTGAGGTTTATTAAAGACAAAGGAAGCACTGGGCAGGGCCGTAAGATTTACACTCAGCACCAGGGTGCAAGTTTGGTCGTACCTCCCCTACCCCTTTCCCCACTCGTCCCATGAAAGTGCCGTGGAGTGAAATAACACCATATTTAAATGGATGATCTAGTTAGCTCCTAATTCTACCCCAGTCAGTCTTCGCATAACCTACCGCTATAGGATTAACTCCTATACTAACAGAATGACGAAATTAATTCAAAAGATTGCTAAAATCATATCAGTGAAACAAGAACACCCATGTAATATCTTTCAGAAATGCATTATTCGATTTGTAGCGGTATCTTATCAAGAAGCAATCATAATCAAAATTGTATTACACTTTATTTAATTTGTTTACTATTCATAGCCAATTGTATGTTAATGTGTAAATTAGTGCGACACTTGACAATTCTTTAAATTCCATGCCTGTTCGACATATGCCTGTTTATGATAGTCCTAAGTAAGAATGACATCAATGTGTTCACTAACATGACCTGACCAAATAAGTCTTATTTACTGGCCTATTTAATTTTTAAATTCTGACTTCGTCACTTGAGACAAAGCCTTTCACGAACTTCGTGATTATCTTTTCACGGATGCTGATTTGTCACCAAGGCAGGCAATTTCCGTTAACCAAAATTTGGAGCCAAATCACAACATTTTTTGCAGCCAACTTTTAAAGTTCGAAACGGCTGCTGCTGATCAAGAGTCTTTACGTCTTGAACTCAGCAAATGGATGGTTAAATACTCTAAATTCAAGATGGAAGTGAATTCAAGAAAAGTGGATTGAAATCCAGGTCAGTCCATTGGGACTCATCTCCTGTCAACCTATTGGCCACTCGGTCTCTCAAAGTGTCGTCTCAGAAATGTTGCACGGCCATTGTAGACCCTCACTGTCAAACCGAACCTTTGGATCTGTCATCGAATTCCCCAAGGAAATCTCGGCTGGCCGTCGCAAAGGACAAACCACTTTCCGAGGAAGTATTAAATTAACTTTTCGACCGGGCGAAAGGGAACTGTAAGCTTCCCGGTCCTGTATATTCTTTACAGTCCGACTCATCAAATTCATATGGGGAATGGGCCACTGCTGAGGTCCCTGAGGTAGTTTCACTTTCACATAAATGAATAAACGAAAACATTGGCAGTGCTTCACCCAAACCTGCGAAAAGGAACAGATTCCCTCACTGCAGTCCACGTAAGAAATTCAAGAGAAACTTTCATCGGCATAGATCTAAAAGTGGTGATAGCTGTGGTCAGTTTTAGGGCCGATTCTCCATTTTTTGCCACCACAAGAGGGCTTACTCTTCCAGACAGCATGACGATCGCTACACTGACAATGTGAAATATAGACGAAGTGACAGAAAGCATGACCATTATACAAAAGGCAAGAAAACAAAAGACGATAGAACACCTGAAGAACGACGGAAAAATGAAAGAAATAAGCGCAAACGATGCGAAACTGAAAGCCAATGATGCAGTGCCGTAACTAGGTAGCAAGCACAGGGGACGCAACCTGTTCTGATGTTCCCCCAAAAAGAGTAATCTGTTGCCCCCACCCACTATTATTTTGTCAGGGGACTCAGTGAGTCCCTTGAGTTCCCCTTAGTTACGGCACTGCAATGATGCAAGAGCGAACGGCGTAAGAATGGTAAGTGGAAAATGAAAGAGTAACGAAACGAAAGGCAAAATAATGAAAGACGAAAGCACGAAAGGAAAGAAAAGAAAAGGCAAGAAAGGAAGGAGAGACCTTAAAGCAAGCACTAGAAACATGAGTGACAACGAAAGAACACATTTCAGTGGAAATGATAAGAATCCGTACAACGGTTTTGGAAGTCACTCTGAACCTGATGAAGCTTTGATTCATGCCCATTTTGAGAATGCATCAATCACTCAAGACAGCATTGACTGATCTGTCATGTCATCGTCTGAACTGTTAGATACAGTGGAAGACGTCATCCCTGATTGCTTCCTGTACAAGCCCACAATGGAAGATCTCCCTTTGAAGAACAGAGGTCTAATCATTGGTTTCAGTTTCGATTTCAGAGATCGCATTCCTAACAAGCGCTACTTTTGAGTCAATCGACAACACTTCTCGTAACTTTGCTTCGCAACAGTGGTCTTCTAAGAGGGAAAGGTGAGCTTTTATAACTCGACAAAGAACCCCCCATCCCACCCTGGAAGGAAAAACTAGTTCTTCAATCCTTTTCGGTGATGGCAAGGCGAACCCCAAGTACTTCAAGACTTACACTAAGTGTGAATCCTCACGACTGAAGCAAAACTCGATTTTGGGACCAGCATGCAGATACCAAAGAAAGTCGAAGTGCAGTCGTCCATCCTCAAGGACAACGACAAAATGCTTAAGTCTAGGTCTTAGAGCAGGATATCAAGCCAATGTTCTCAAGACTGCTACCAACACTCTTTGCCAAAAAACTTTTCCGAAACTAACCCACTCGAAGACAAACGCTTGGTATTTCTCATCAATGAAGTGTTCAAGAAGGCCTGCGTTGCCGCTTTGAACTCCATGAACTGGCTCACAAGAGTTCTTTTCAACTCCATACTTCTGTTATGTGACTTAGCCTTACAGTTGGTACTGAACCTTAATGATTCCACAAAGCATGATCTTCATAATCAACCAATCCATCAAGACGAAACTCTGTTTATAGGTCTAACCCCAAACTGACTCCTCATCTTGATGTGTCAAGGAAGCCTAAAGAAAACAAACCCAAACAACAGGCCCAGCGTATTGACAAACAAAATTTCAAGCCCTTCTTCAAACAAGGTTTCAAGAATGACTGGAACAAATCAAGGTACCAATCCCTTCATGGTATCAACAACCAAAACCGAAGTAACAGCCAACAGCACTTTCGTGGAAGATCTATACTTTGACGAATAGTTGGTGGCAAGAACTACAACGCCACACCGGAACAAAGAAAATGCTGCACCTCACCTGCTTTAGAGGAAAACCCTGAACAAAACAATGACATGGAAGTCCAATGGCAACACACTGCATCAGTAGGCGATTGCCTAAGACATCATCTTCTAGCTTGGAGGAAAATAACTGCAAACCCTTGGATCCTCTCCACGATAATGTCTGGCTTTCAAACTATCATTCAAAAGCAAACGAGCTTTAACTTCTCCACCACCTTGAGAATTCACAACACCACCTTCGGAGAATCTTTCAAAGGAAATCCAAGAATTATTTTTAAAAAAACAAGCAATCACAGAAAGCATAGACCCTTTTGCGCCCAGTCTTTTACAGCTCAGTCTATGTAAGGCCAAAAAATCTGGAGGAGAAAGACTGATCTTTAACCTAAAGCCTCTCAACCTAAAAATGAGGCACACTAGACTCCGTAAGACTATCCCTCAAAAGGAAAGAATGGACAGTCGCTATAGATTTGGAGGATGCACACCTGCATGTACCCCTCTACCATTCGGTACGACACCACTTCCGCTTCATTTACAACAGGAAAGTATACAAATTCCGGACTCAACCATTTGGTCTTAACGCAGCTTCAAGAGTCTTCACTTCCATTCTGAAATCTGTATTGGCACACATTCACCAGCTGCAAGTTCAATCACATGCATACCTTGATAACTGGATTCTAGAAAATCACGACCCAAGACAGCTGAAGCAAGATCTAAAGAACACCTTGAACCTGCTTCACCACTAGGAATTGGGCTAAATTTAAAAATATCAAGATTATTTCTGCTCAGTCATTCCTCTTCCTAGGAGTTTTATTCAACCTGTCATGCAACAGTGATGCCCTCTCTGGACCGCATCGAAGACGTCCTACAACAGTCCAGGATTATTCTCAGCTAAAAGTTGTACAAATTAAAAGATTTAAACTCCCTCATTGGAAAACTAGATTCCATGGCAAACCTCCTTTCTTACGAAAGATGGATGACTCGGCCTTTCCATAATTATCTCAGAGATACTAGGGGAACAAGCTAACACTTGCAAGAATCCACACAGCCCACAGACGAAAGTTTTCCTTTTGAAACACTCCTATGGTGGTCAGACGTTCAAGTCTAATCCCAAACAGTTCCACTTCACGATCCTCACCCAGACTTGATTCTTCTAATGGATGCTTCAATGGCAGGCTGCGAGCCAACATCGAAGATCACAAAACCTTGGGACTTTGGAAAATGAAGAATGTTCTGGAACTCAAGGCAGTCTTTAAAGCCCTGAAACATTTCCAAAGCTTTGTAACAAAGAAAACAGTACAGTCCAGATAGACAATACCACAGCAATGGCCTATCTTCACAAAGAGGCGGATGAAGTACAGAAACCTTCATGTAGTTATCTCGGAGAATTCCAAGATTTGCATTCAGCTAGAAACAGCACTTCTTTCTCTTCACATTCCTGGAAATAGTATGTAATTGCAGACTCCCTTTTGAGATGACACAAACCATAGACAGGATAATGGACACTAAAAACATCCATGTGCAAATATATGTTTGCCACTTGGGGAACTCCAATAGTCGACCTATTCGTCACGAGGTGTGACACCAAACTACCCCAGTTCGTCAGCCTTGTTCCAGAGACATAGCTTGGGCACGAACCTCTTCGGATACATCTTCCACCATTCAAGCTTCCACCACAAATCCTGCAGAGAATAGAAAGAACACCTGGTTTATTCGGGCGGATAACTCCAAATTGCCATCTGCTCCATGGCTTCCTCAGCTCCTTCAGCTCTTGCTAGACTGCCCAAGGAGTCTGCCAGAAACTCAAAATCTTCTTTCCCAATGAAGAGGAAGTCTATTACACCCAAACACCAGAACCTTGAAATTACACGGGTGACTAGTATCATCAGACCTCTCAAAGAAGCAGGATTTCTTGAAGAACAAGCCGTCAGAATTGCAAGCAAAGCAATCAGAGACTCCACCAACAGAATCCACGACAGCCACCGGAAGAAGTATTTTCATGGTGTCAGAAGCAGGAAAAGAAGATCTGCTAGAAAATTATCGTATCTCATGTCTCATCAAATTTTTTTGAAATCGAAAGACCTGCAACCAGGGTATTCTTCCTGGACTAGAACCTTTCTTAGGTTCTGAACTTTCATCTTTTAACAAGAAAAACATACTTGGCTTTCCTAGATGACTAAAAAGCCATTTCACTGAGACTAAGATAGTCGTTCTGAGAAAAAATTCAGAAACCAAATGAACCAACAAAACCAATAATCATACCAGCTCTGACCCCAAAGCTTTGAGGGCTATGCAATGCTGCTTACCACGTGTCGATAGGGCAAACCGTTCCGGAAATATCTTCAAAACTAAAAAAATATACTTGAAAGTAAGAGTGTTATTTTGGGGGAAAAAAATATGGCAACTCTGGGAATCGAACTGAGGACCTCTGGAAGTGAAGCCTTACCCATACATCCAACAGGAACAGATTGTGAAGACTTGAAAATAAGGGTGTTATTGGGTATTTGGCGACTTAGAATTGATAGGAAAAAATGCGGCCACTCTGGGGATTGAACCCATGACCTGTAGGACTGAAGAGCCTTAGCCACACACCCAACAGGAATAGAACGAAGATACTTGAAAATAAGGATGTTATTTGGTCTTTGAAGACTTAGAATTGACAGGGGGAAAAGTGGGGATTCTGGGGCTAGAACCCCGGACTTCAGGGAGCAAAGACCAGAGATTTACGCACAAACCCAATGGTAATAGATAGTGGAGACCGGAAAATAAAGGTGATATTTGAGCATCTGTAGACTTTGCATTGAAAGAAAAAATACAGCCATTCTAGGGTTCGAACACACCAGCTTTGGTACTGAAAGCGAGCATGTTATTGCAGAACCAAACGGGAATCTGTATGAAAGGATTGAAAGTAACCTGCCTTAACCCAGAATGGGCGGCTATTTTGTTCTGTTTCAGTCAGGAAAATGGCTGCCAAGAATGGACTCTTCCAAAGTGAATCAAGAGTTCTCATTGATCAAAAATATTTCTCTTGTCCTGCCATTGGTCAGTTTCGATTGCGCATAAATTAGACGGCCATTTTGTTCGACTTTTGTCAATGTTTTAGTTTTTGAAATTGGGTTGTAATTCCAAGGGGTGGTGGGTAGTTAGATTTTAAAAGGAAATTAATATGCCAGTGGTTTTTTTAGTAAGATCACGTGACCAGTCAGTGTGTGTTTGGCTTTCAGGCTGACAAGGTATCTAGGGAAAGAGTAGCAGCAAGGTACCATTGGTCTAACATTGCTAAAAGGGTAATATTTTGGGTTATTACTGGAGAGGAAACCCAAATAAAACAGTCCCAAATCCATTCAAACTGACACCAACATCGTCTGGTGGGTCCTCTTAACTCTTGTCTAAGTAAAAAAAAAAACATTCAAAAGAGTACCCAACATTGCCTGGCCCACTTGGCTCCTCTACTTTCCTAAATGTGCCTGAAATTCAATAAAAAAACAAGCCAAAAACATTGTCTGGGGTGCCAATTTTCCCCAGTTATTCCCTAAATCATCTACCCCTTAACTGCCTCCTATCAAACCCTTTACAGGAACTTCTCAGGGCCTCTTGAAATTAAGAATGTACCCACCTCAAATTTGGGGGTACCACTGTCATTCCTTGATGCTTGAAAAAAATTGCTTGTAAGCAGACTTGAACCACCAATCTCTTGCTTCGTAGACCAGAAACCTACCTCTAAGCCGTTGCAGGCAGACATGTCAGTCCTACCATGAATGGTACCTTAAGTACTGTCATTCTTAATGGCATGGAAAAGGAAATTTGGATGGAACACAAACCTGTCTTGATAAATCTTCGAAAAAGTCTATACATATCCGTTACCAGAAATTCTTTTCCCCTTTTTCGGAAGAATTTGACTTTTTTTCCCCTAAAGCTCTGTTTTCCCTAGGCACATAAAAAATAAAACCCTCTTTCACAAAGCCATTTAACATCCTCCTGAATTTTTTTACTAAGCTGGGTGGATTAGTTTTTGTGTCATAACCTGCCAAAGAACTAGTAACAGATTCGTGTACTAATTAGCACACAAATCTGTTGGTAGTTCTTTGGCAGCTCATACGAAAAATACTAATCCACCCAGCTTAGTCAAAAAATTCAAAAGGATGTTCAATGGCTTTGTGAAGGAGGTTTTTTTTTTATATGACTATAGGGCAAACAGAGCCTTAGGGAAAAAATAAAGTCAAATTCATCAGAAAAATCAGAAAACTAGGAAAAGAATTTCTGGTAACGTGTTACTTTAGAAATCAATGGTGTTCATTTCTAAACAACTGTATGGCGTGCAAGAGCAATTAGTTGAAAATACAACGTATTAACAAAAAAAATGTTGTGTTCAGACAAATAGTTACAAAATAAAATGTCTGTTATACAATTTCTGACAGTTTGGATTCTTTGTAACTGCTATTCTTTGATGGTGGAGAAAGGGCCCTTCGGAATTTTTTTTGATGGGAATAAGAGGGCAACTTTGAATCGCCACTGACACTCTCTAAGAGTGATAGAATAAATGAATGAAAGAAGAGGAAAATGAAGAAAAATGACGTAAATTTTTTTTTTTTAGTATTTTAGAAGGCAATTAAGGTAAATAGTAAAGCTAAAAAAAAAAAAGAAACCAAATGAACTTAGATAAAAGAAAAAGAATGTCATTCCTGCAATAGCTCGACCCACCCATCATTGATGGTTTCCCGGTTTGAATCCCCAGGTTGGCCTCTCACCAACTAAACTTCTTTCTGCTTCTAAAACGTCCGGTAAAGTTGATAAAGTAGACGGTTTGTCTGTACTAGCATTAGTATCTGAGGTAACGAACAAAGGGCTACATGGCAATACTGAACTGTGTTAGTGAAATACATTCGTGTAGTAGAAAAATTCCTAATAACATCACCCCGTTTTTCTCTTCTATTTTCAGCTAATACTGGAGCCATGTGTAAAGACTTCAACATGCCATGCAATGCATCATTGGCCGATCTTCGTCTAAAATCGCGGGAACATGCCGTTGCTCTTGGATTATTTTGATAGTTTATTACCTTTGGAATTTGAACAGCTGAAAAAGAAACTTTCAATTATCTGAAGGTCTTGTGATTACACGGACTTGGCATCGTAATGTGCGTAAGGTCAGACTGAAAAGAAGAAATAAGGAAAATAAAGCAATGGCATAATGCAGCGATACAATATACTCTACAGTGTAGGGCACTGGTTGTGTTGTGATGATTCATTAAGCCTCAACAAACTGCAGCAAACAAAGGTCGTAGTTTATGCTGCTTGCTTTTTCGTTTCAGTGAGAATAAATATTTAAATCGCTAATATAACATATCTCACATTTTACAAGAGTGCATTCAGAGACAAAGATAATAGAAGTGACTTTAGGGCTCACCAGCATTCAGGTTTCCAGTCTTAATGCAGGAGAAATGACATCCTCATACACAGGGCAAAACTTTTTGTAACGAGCATACACCTTGTTTTATCCTACCTGCAAGCAGTAATTTGTTGATTGATGTGCAGCTTTAAATTTTGACAATTGGAGTGATGGTGACCACTACTAAGATATCACGGAAGAGTGTGTATCTGTAGGAATGCTAGTATGGGGAAATACAATTCCTAAAAAATAATTGCACGAAATATTGTAGCCAGATATTCTAAATTCCCGTACATCTAATCCAAGCAGGTATTTAGGTTGGGCACATACACTACCTTTAAATCTGATGGTTATTTTAGAGTGACCCAACACCGAATGTTTGAAAAACAATAACCATGATTTAAAATGATACTGTGATATTACATCAGTTCTGAACTATTTACAAGTGCCAGGCCTGTGAGCAACAAACTTCTTTTCAAATGTACACACTTACTTACAAGTTCGGATTACAAGTTCCTGTTCCAAGTGCCAAGCTACATCAACTGCTTCGTGAAAACAATGGCTTTACAACCATCTGATGTGCCTTGAGTATTAGGCTAATTTGTGTATATAAAAAAAATATTTTCCGTAGCTTTTTATTAGGTTGCTCCTTCTAATTATTACACATGTGTGATGTGGTAATTTAATGTATATGAATTCGTGTGCCAATGCTATAAATACAGGTCCATCTGGATGCTTTCTTACGATGGCATAGATATAGGTGCCTTAATGATAAGTACCTGAGAAATTCATGTGCGGTGCCTGAATGACTCCATTGGGTTTACGCTTTTTGACATAGAAAATGCAACTTGTACAAACTTAGTGCATTGTGGAAAGGACATAAAAAGAAAAAAAAGTTTAGTTCTTGGAAATTTTTCTCTTGCAAAATGGAGAAATGACTATTACAATTACTTTTTATTTTACATTTAATTGTTTCCAAAGGTGATTTGTTTTGCTTTTAATGGGAAAACATAATCGAACAAACATTCAAATCATAGCATTAAAAAGCAAAAATTTATACCTTGACATACGAGATCTCATTTGTTGGGCTTTTTGTGCAAGGTTCTAGTTTTAACCTACCTTCATCAGAATGATATGTGGCTTTCGGTTATTAAGTCGCAAACGAATATAAAAGAAAATGGGAA
>JAHWFP010242020.1:51626-88166 GCA_023313725.1 Lithobius niger
CGACTTTAGACTAATAGCTCTCGAAAAAATAATTAAAGCGGTGTAATGAAAAGTCAACTAATTTTTAGTGAAATTATTGAAAAAGTGAATTTTCCAATAACCATTACATTATGTCCTCTATTTTTTATACCCGCACCGCACGTGCCTTAGAACCCATGATTTTTGTTTTTCAACAATGTTTCTAACATGTTAACTAAAGAGTGCTTCCTAAAAATGTGTTGTACTGTGTGTGAGCACTATCACAATTGCTGAAACCAGCTGGTTACGGTACCCATCTAAGAACGTCCACCCCTTCAAGGTAGCCTAAGAACGGCATGTGGCCATTGGCTTGTTAGCTTGTAACCGTTCGTGGCTTACACTATCTGACTGAGTTACTAGTGATATATTTATCAGTCAGCATTGGTGTCACTGATGATGATGGTCCTCGCTCGCTTACGGAATTATTAATTCAGATTACAAATAGAGAGGATGTGTAGTGCAAGGTTTTATAGAGGGATAGAGCGTTAATAACAAAAAAACTCCACTCTAGGTCATTGCAGCATTCAGCTGTTTCCATAACACCCAGTAGAACACTTTTATTCATGGTGAAATTAACGACTGTATTAAACTAGTCAAAGGCTAAACTTGAACTATGTTAATGCTGAACTACGAAAACTTAAAACTACTTTAACCAAGAGGAGCCAATCGTAAACGTAGCAAAACCGGAAAACGACACAAATGCTAAAGCTAGCGCAAATTTGAAACTTACAAATTCAAAGCAGTGAATGGCATTCATTCAACTCCACCCAACTAATCAGGGAGAGCCGGAAGCAGCATCTAGCGGATTTCCAGGCAACTACAGTCTTTATTTACTGCATTAATCGCTACTGAAGGAAAAACTGGCGACATCTAGGGAAGAGAACTCTACTGCCGGTGAAGCTAATGCACGGGTGGATTTGCCACCAACCATAAAACTCCTTTCCCCCCCCCCCCTCTTGCTAGTATGGATGGCACTACTGGATGGCGTCAAATTTGCGTGTGCTTCAATTTCTTCTTTCTCTTCACGTTAGCAAGTACTTTTTATGCAATATTTAGGTGCCCAAATGTGCAAGATAATTTTGCTTTAATGGCCAGAGTGATTAGAAAATATTTGTTCATTAGAGGCTCAACCAGCAGATTTGTTTATGAGATTCATGTAATCCGAAATGTTCCTAAATCTATGCACTCCTTGCTGATATCAGCACCACATTAAAGGTGCAGGAACAAATCGTTTAGTATGCAACCTTTTTGTTATTATCAATACTGATGTTTAAATGCTCACAGTGCAAAAGCTGGACAAACGCTGCTCAATATTTTCATGTTTCGACTTGTTCTTCTAATTTTATTGTGATTTAATGCAAAGTTAATAGTTTTCAGTCTTATAAAGTATTTTTTTTAGTAAACACAACACACGAAAGCAAGTGGTATAGAGCCACACACCCTGGTTCGTGTTTTAATCTTTTTCCTGGAGCTTGAACTTATCATCATCCCTATATCATCACTAGCAGTAATGAATTGTGGAAGCATGAACCTTACAATATCTTGAGTATTTTGCTAGTCGTGGGTTGGAGAATTCGGTAAGGTTCACTGTCCTACTCAAAGTGGCTCCCACGAAGACTACAAAGCAGCTTTATTAAAATGTTCGAAAATGCACATCGAAAATTTTAATAAAGCTGTTATGTATTCTTCATGGGTGCTTCACTGAGTCAGGCAGTGAACCTTACTGACTTACGATGTCTATTTCAATTCTTTAGGCACATTTCGAATCAACTGTAAAACTCTTACTAACTCCCACTTACACCAAGTCCAGCAAGCACAAGTCATGCACTAGTACAACTTATCAGATATGCAGTACGTATCACAGCAGACTTTGCCAAATATTATTTAGGTGAAATTGATAAATCATGACTGCTGTAATTTAACATCTTAGGTAAAATGAGGACAATCGAATGGTCTAATATGAACATTCAAGGTAGAAAAGAATCGTTCGACATCCGATAGAACTTTTGACTCGCAATACGAACTTACTGAATTCACTGCCTTCGTTCCCAGAAGTAATTCTGCATTAAAAAAAGTTAATATTTTAAAAATACTGATGAGTTAACAATTTTTCCTACAAACGTCCTTGGATCACGTTAACGAAATCCATAGCATATAATGTAAACAACGTGTATTTACGTATAAATAATTGCAGATGGAAACTTGTTACACTTACAGGGATGTTATTGTTTATCTTATGCTTCCAACACAATACATTACAAGTAAGGTAAACCGTGCACACTTACACATCCAACATCCAACAAAAGAAAATAACTGAATTTTAAGTTCCACTAGTATGCAGGTGGAATGCCATGTTATGCAATCTTATGTAACCTGCTGGAAGTAAGCCATTGTATTTGTTGGCATAAGATTTTACTCTACAACCGAATTAACATCAAGTCTTTTTCCTGGCTGGTTAACATTCCAAATTCACACCAAAGTGCACTTTCTAATCAAGACAAAAATGGGGAATTATGTTTTGTCTTACTACATCAACGTCTTTATTTATGATAGCATGTTAAAGTGTGAAAATTTCCACTTTGAAAAATGTTTAGACATGTAGCTCTTTAAAGATTTGTACTGTACATTCCTAACCAGGAATATATTTTACTACAATATTGCGGAAAATATGATTATTTATGACATTGTTTACATCATGTACTTAACTACTGCAAATAAATGTGAATAAAAAAATTATGCAGTAATTATAATTTACACCAGTTTTCTTTTTTGGGGGGGAGGGGGGGGGGGGAGGTGGGACAAGTCTTGCAATAAGCATGTCGCAGAGTTGTTCAGGGCAACAACTAAATTTTTAAAGTCCGTCCTTCAGGACTGAATTAGGCCGCTTAAAAAATTTGATCTTAGGCAATTTTCTTTTTAAAAAATCAGCCGCTTGATCACATGTTTTTTTATGTTATTACCAGGAGGAAATGAAAGCTGTGTATGCTTTATTAATTTCCTCCTGTTATTACTTATTACTTATTGAGTACAATGCAGCTATATATTCCACGGATTTCCATTTTGTTGAAAGAGAATATTATTTCCTGAAAGAGACTTGTCATTTTGTATTAACGAAAAATTATACATTTCACTAAAAACCATCAAAATAAAGTTTAATTTGTCAAAGTCTTGCCAAAAAATTTGTTCACCAGGGCCCAGTAACCAGTATAATTTATTATAATGTCCCTAACAATACCTGATGGAAGCAGGGATTAACCGACTTTTAAAGGAGAAATGTAGCCAATGAACTGGCGGTTCAACACTACTACACTCGCGTCCCTATACGGTATATTTTACTCTTGTTAAAGGCACCGTTTCACCTTTTCAATGTCTAGAGGCAGTACCGTAGAATCTTCGAGCAATATAAAGAAAATAGCGGTAAATTACAAAAAGGAACAACACTTCGCAGCAGCGCAGCAAATTTTCATAACTAGAACGAGATCACATGACCCACATCAGCCTATGGAATGACGGAGAATCTGGAACGTGGATGCTGTGTTTAGAATATGGGCAACGCTATCCAAATGGTGAACCAGTGCCTTTAAGGTGATCTTTGCGAAGACCAATTTTATGCTACCTGGAGTATAGAAAGTAGGAGTAACAACCTCTTAACTGGTTCATATATAGTCTCGCATTTGAAAAGTCACATAATTACCTCGATATTTTAAATCGTAACCAGTTTATTGAAAATAACAATTGGACCGATGCCTAGACTCAAACCAGCATCACAGCCTCCTCCACCAACACATTTGCTGACTGAGCGATCTTGTCATGAAAACTAAACTAATTAAAATTCCTAAAAAGTTGTAATACACCAGATGTGGGTACTCGTTTGGTCGTACTCAACCTTCAAATCCACACTGCTCCTCTAAGGAGCAAGGCTTGTGCTGCACATATTGGAGTTCAAACGCATGACCAAGGCCTAGAGCCAGCTCAGGGAGTAAGTGTAACACTTCAATCCCCAAGCATTAATGATGTATTCCAGTTTTTTCCAAATCATGTACTGCCGAATTTAAGCAATGTCTTATTTTTCAGCAAAACTGAATTCCTGTTTTGCTGAATTCCTATTTCACTGGAAATATTTTTTTCTAAATTATCTTCGCTGCTGCACTTGTTGCGGCGAAACATATAACATCAGAAACAGGAACTAACAACAAATTCCTTCACAGTGGCGTGTACACCATACAGTCAAACTGACAATTGCCAGGGACCCACCTATCAAATTGAAGCAAGGAAACTTGCAAATTTCAACATGTCTGTGCACAGACAAGGCCTCGTCCTTGGAATTGAATAGTGACTTCCAAGAAAGCGAACTGTATCCTCCATATACAAGTACGTGGGAACAGACACAAGAGGACAGTTTGAAAGCTGTCCAAAATTGTCTGTCAAATTCCTCAGTAAACACTTCTGTTTGTGAACATGAAGCCCAGTTAATATTTATTTAATGGTCTGATTTTGGGAAAGAAGCTTCTGTGATATTTTTTATTTGGAGTTTTGAATGTGTTAATAAGAGCCACACACTTGTGCCCACCAGTAAGTATGTTAAAAACGGCCAGGCACCCACCACTACTCAGTCTGACACCCAGGTTGATCATTTTTTCTACCACTTTGAAAATGTGTTGCTCTTAATATATTCAAAATTCCAAAAAAGGTTTCACAGACCCTTCCGCCTTCCTCCCCAAAACACACTCCTTTTTGCACTTGTGCCCACCACACCAGTGATACAATACAAAGTTTCCTACCAATGAGCGAAGTGCGCTAAATTGTCTTAAAACCATTGCTGACATATTGGGTCCAAAGTTGAGCATTTTGTCTAAGTTTACTTGGATTTTTTAAAAATTTCTGAAAGGGTGTAGTAATTCTGGGGAACATTTATTATAGTGCAGCCCAGAGGCGGGGGGGGGGGGGGGGCAGGGGTATACCTCCCGCCTCTGGGCTGCAGTATAATAAAAAAAATGTCCCCCCAGGCCAGTTCCCACCTGTAGTACTGTGCCAGCGGCCCACCATAGTCTGTACACGCCGCTGTTCCTACAAGTAGCAAAGCTTCTTTAATAAGAAGTGGGGCGAATTTTTTAACATTTTTAAGATTTTTTTTTTTTTTGCAAAATGGAAATTCCGCAAAACAGGAAGTCCCATTTCGCCATATTATAAGCAGGGCTTAATTTTCGGCCAACCCAGTAACAAACGCCACACGAACTGAAGTTCCCTTCCCAACCAGCATCTAACACGCTCAGAGCCAGAGGAAGTGATAGGCCTGGTGCCAACCATGATGCATTACAGAAGGCCGCCTCTCAGCATACATGCTGTAGTTTGGGTGGTTGGTCCCATTACTGAGGCCTGCTTCACGGCCAGCATATAATAGTGTCTTACATCTGAGGAAAATGATTGCAACCGCAACTTGTTGATTGCCCCAAAGTGTGTCACTACACTAACAACTCACGATAATGCTACTGAAAACATATGGCATTATTAAACATTAGGAAAAAAGATTAGAGCTCGTTTCCCCATGGAATTTACAGCTGTGAACGTACACAGATAAAAGACGGAGTTCACTTTCTTTGGTAATAGCAGTAGGAGGGAATACACACATTTACCGGAAGTGACATCACAGGTCATGTGACCAACCAGAAGTGATGTCACAATCCAAGATGCCACCGTCCATACATTGATCCAAGATGGCCGAGTCCAATGGTCGGATTCGGTTGCGGACCGACCCAACACCAGCAAAATGTGTCTTACCGTCAAAACACAGTATCAATGTTCAAACACCTGACGAGGGTAATCGAGTCTAGTACATGGGTGTCAGTTCGGTTATTTACACCTTTTACTCATGAAGTCTCTTTTTCATTCGTTTCCAATTAAAACTAAGCTACTACGAGCCACTACAGCATAATATGCCAAAGATGCCACTACATCTTTGGCATATTATGCTGTAGTGGCTTCCTTCATTCTAACCTTCGTACCTTTTGCGGAGGGAAGCTAATATAATGCTCCCTCTGCCTGAATGTTTAATAGAATAAATGTAACTTGAACCTCAGCCAACGACTTCGGATGGAATGCATCGCTTAATGAGGACCACTAATTCGATAATGTGCGAGTAATTTGAGACAAGACACACTGCCAACTTCCTTAAAACGTTTATTCAATCGGCGCTATGCACAGATCTGTTAGGGTCAGCCAACCTATTTACAAACAGACCTTTCACGGTCAGCTAAATTATTTACAAAGTCACAAATGGCACGAATTAAAGAGTTGACTTTATCGCATAATGATAATAATTACAGAATAGTGTTTAATCTGTCATCTAGCACATTTCGTGCTAGAATAGACTTTTTGAAGCTCGGTTTACCTTTTTCGGCATGGTACGATTCTTCAGGCCGGCTTTATTAAGTAACTTTCCCTACGCATGCGCCATCTTCGCCTGTTGATGTCATTTCCTAACTCGATGGAGGAGCCCCTCTCACGGCCCCTTTGAAACCAACATGGCTGTCGTTCTCAATCCAACGCAACTCTGGAGTAACAAATTAATTAATACTTATTATGAATTACGTAGGCATGAGCTGGCTTCCACGCGAGCGAAAACAAAAACTGCGTAAATGTACAGATTGCGGTAAATTACTGAGGGGGGTTAACTGTGCTCCCCCCGACAAAATAAAAGATGCCATATAATGACATGGTAGAGTAAGTACTATCAAAATTCAGAGCTTTTAGGTAATTACAGTAAACTGAATTTTAGCAGCTACTTCTGTCGTAAAAGCTTAACTCTGAAATTAAATCTTCCTAAATTATCGCTCATAAGCAACAAAAGTACAAGTATTACTAATTTCAGCTGCGTTTAATACTGCAGTTACAGTATAGGTCTGTGACAGGGCCAGCTGGCTGAAAGTTCGTATGTAACCTCCTCATACCCCCTCCTCCCAAATGGGGGCAAATCAGGGCACAATAAACTACCTACAGTCGGGTGTGAGTTAAGTCCAACATTTATTTCAAGCAATGAAGTTCTGGTCCGAGTTTAAACTAATCACTCGCGTGATCACATATTCTTTAGTAGCTGCATTTCTATTTTCTATCGGTGGTCCCACGTATTTAATTTGTTTACTTGTTGCATTAAAATCTCTGTAGTCTACCGTTAAATATTCGTGGGATATACGTTCGTTTAAGAAGTCTTCTAACTCAGATAAACATAAATATGGTTCAATTTACTTTCGAATGCGAACACGAAGTTAGTGGAAATGAGCGGAAAAATTAGCTCTGTTTACATCACTAATGATGCGTCAAGAAGCATGAAACTTCGGTGCAACATAGAATACGGAGTCTTCAAAAACTAAGATATCCAACAAAAAACAAGGTTTTATGAATTTGTTATCGAAATAAACGAAACGATGGAAAGCGAGTATCAGTCGTAAATAAATGAGTATAAACAAAAAACGAAAATAATGGATATTAAATTTAATTCCAAATTCCAGATTTTGGTTTTGATATCAAGACTTTATTGTACGTATTAGAATTAAAAAAAAAGGGTGGAAGTTAAAAACTACGATTTTTTTCATACCAGGTAAGGTATGAAAAAAATTTGTAGTTTTTAACTTCCACCATTTTTTTTTATTTATTCTAATATGTACAATAAAGTCTTGCTATCAAAACCAAAACGATGGAAATTAAATTTAATATCCATTGTTTTCGTTTTTTTATTTAGCCGAAAAATCACCCCTTTCTACCCTCGAACGTTAGATGTCTAATAATAGGACCAGCAAACTGTAGAAAAACAAACTTGCTGTATAATTTTATTTGCAAGAAGGGCTGGTTCGATTACGACATATTATTCATTTAAGCAAAACTCTTTGTTAGCCTAAATGCCAAGCTTTGTAGTTTATATTTGCGGAAATCAAGGAAACATTAGAATGGAACGTTGAATTCTTTCACAAGTCTCAACAGACTTAACTCCTCCCGATGAATTGGATCCAACATTTCGTAATTTCGTCGTTTTTGATGATTGCCTTTTACACAAACAAAAAATCAACATATGTTACTTCGCTGAAGGGCGTCATTCTGACAACCACGTTCATTATTGTAGCTAATTCTACTCCAGGATTCCTAAACAGGTGGAAAGAGATAATGCCAATTTATTAATTTTGTTTTCTGTGGATGAGCTAAACATGAAACACATCCAGAAAGGAGTTGTCCGAATTTAGTACGTTATTTTAAACAAAAGTTAAAAGAGAGATAATACAAATGATCATTTCTTCTTCATCCAACAGTAAAAAAAACCGTAGTGTTTGTAACGACAGTAAAAAAAAACATTCGCCGTGTACAAATTAACCTGTTGAAAGCCGAGACTTACAAAAACCATTCCAAAACATTGGTAGTGGGAAAAAAAAGCACTTGATGAGCACAACCGTTGAAAGCCAAGGACATTGATGAGGACTATTATAAATTGTTGGAAGCTGATGAAGATAAGATGATAACATTAGCACTTTAGCTAGTGCAATAAACCATGCTAGGTTTTCTTTAACTGTTTCTTCTGCACGATTTTTGTACATAATAAAAAGAAAGATTAAAATGGAAAAACCCACTCTTACCACCATCTACTGCAATGAGGAATTTTTTTTCCCAGGCCTAGCTGTGGAACCACCTCCGCTCTCGACAACTGTCCAATTTCAAAAAAATGTGCTTGTTTTAGCGATGGGTTACCATATTCGTTGAGGAAATGTTCTTCCCTATAGCGTAAGGAAGGGCTTTGTTATCGATAGTACCAGATGTCAGTACAGGAAATGTCTATATTAAGCATCACATGCATGCACGGATGTATCACACACATCATAACCATCGAAGTGTTATCATAACCACCAGAAGTGACATCATATGTCAAAGGTCAAGCTGATGACGTTATTCCCAGTCACGAAACCCCTGATGACATCATTTACGATCACGTGACCCATATAATGTCACTACTAGACATGTGATCCTCTGATGATGGCACCACCAAAAGTCAATCCAAAAGGTCAAAGGCCATATTCCTGGTCAAAAGGTCAAAGGTCATGGGTTAAAGGTTAATCGTCATCAACTGTCAAAGGTCAAACCATGAAAAGGTCAAAGGGTACAGGTTAAAGGTTAATCGTCACGGATCAAAGATTAAGGGTCAAATATTATGCATGTCAACATCTTGGACGATGTCACTTCCGGTCACACGATCCAACACAATCTTGGATAAAGTCACATCCAGTCATGTGGCCCAAGATGGCAACCACATATGGCTGAAGCCATGTTGGATCATGTCATTCCAGGGTCTAAGGTCAAACTGGGTGGGTCAATGTTAATGGTCATGGTTGTGAGTGGTCAAGCCCACCACCCTTGTGCTATCATGCCCCCCCCCCCCTTCTGGTCCCCCGCACAATGTCATTACCCCCAAACACCCACAATAGCACCACCAAAAGTGTGAATTACGTACCATTTACACCGAGTTTGGTAGGATTTACGCATAATTTGACAGAATTTGCGTGTGTCAACCCCACAATGTCACCCTACCCCATCGGATCTCACCCTTCCCCCCACAATGTGGCCCCCTCCTTCTCGACTACATACTATGTAAATTCTAGTAAATTCCTTGTCATCTATACCTGATGTCAGTGATCACCGTGTAAATTCTACATGATGCAGATGTTCATCTATGTACATGACCAACAGAGCTCTTTGGGCAGACCCATCCCCATTTTAACCTTTGCTTTCATCGTCTGCCTGACTAATGCAGCGGCGAAACTTTCCTTCCATCCACGTGTTGAATCATTTTTCACAAGCTTGGCTTCTTCTGCCAACTGTTTATCAGCTAACTCCATTGATTTAAATCTTCTGTTCTATTGTATGCAATATCGTGGTCTTTACATACTTGTCGAGATTGTTGATACCAGGATCCCCTCGGTATCAACCAGTTTAGTTTCCAATTCAGTCCCAGGCCCGTGGTATTGATTACCCAATAAATGCAATTCAAATGTAATTGAGTTAATAGCGCTGTTTAATAAGCTCTTATCCATTTTTCTACGTACAAAATAACGTTCCGGCCCCCCCCCCCCCCGCCACTTTATTTTCCATTTTGTAACCACTAGCATTCTGTTATTTGATAATATTTTCAGTGTTGGAACATTCAAATTGGCTGTACGCTTCCTACATCTTAGGCAGTATTTCGGATGGTCTGAGCACCTTTGTCTCGGTGTTGAGCTGTCATTAGTGGATGCCTACCCACCTTAGGTTTTGATGCATTCGGCCCTTTCCATTTTCAGTGATAATTTTTCTCTCCTCTACCTCAGCTAGAATTTCCGTAATAGGTTGAGCCACTTACACCGGGACTGGAAATTTATATTGGAAGACTATGGAATGAACTGGGGACCAAAAAAAAAGAGATTTAAGGTCGAAGTTTTAAAAAGGAATGCAAGGGCTGAGATCTCAGCAGCCTGCGGAAACCCGCCAACGTAGGCTGGGAGACAACTTCAACTTGTAAGGCATTCCATGCTGGAACGGTGCGGTTGGAAAAGAAGTCGCAACAGCAATCGAGGCTTCAACCCTGTGCTGACAGCTTCCATGGATGTCCTCTGGTTGCAAGTTTATGCTGGTAGCAGTCAAAAGTAGGCAAGTCAACCGAAATCAATCCGTGAAGGATCTTGTAACTCAGGCTAAGGTCAAACCAACTCCTGCGGAGCTCAAGTGGTTTTAGAGCCGCGGTCTCCAAACGTTCAGGTGGTGATAAGTCCCGGAGCCTGGTCAAACCCTTAGTAAACCGACGTTGCACTGACTCTTATCATGTCAATGTCCTGGAGCAGGCCAGGGAACAATGCAAGTCAGAAAGGAAAAAAAGTTTTCGTTTTATAGTGTTCTATTTAATAAGAGGGTGCAGAGAAGAAGTTATCTGCCCTCGTTATGTTCCTGCATCCTTGTATTGTTACAAAAGGGTTAAGATGCGGATATGTATACATTTAAAATTCTTAAGCGTCTTCTCGCGGTCGATCTACCCTTTTTCGAGCTCAGCCTTTACTCCTCCACAAGAGGACATTCACTCAAGTTACGCCATTTGGTCTCCAGACTTGATTGTAGGCAACATTTTTTCACCCTCCAGGTTGTGCCTGCGTGGAATTCCTTGACTGAGGAGGCTGTATCCGCGTCTACTGTTGCAGGTTTTAAACGTTGCTTGAAAACTTTGCCCCTCTCTTGGTTTCTCTTACTTGAGTATTGAATTTGACCATGGAAGAGTTTCTTTGCACATTGGGTCTACAGGCCATTCTACACACCTTTTCCCTCTTTACTTTTTTCTACAAACCATCTAATTTTTTTCCTGGGCTTGGTGTTAGTGGTTCCCCTACCCTTCCATTTGCATTACCACCCTAAGAGGTTAAACGGTTATTTATTTAAATATTTGTATGTATAAAATGTCATCAACGTGAGCTACGGAAGGTACGGAAAATCGGTCAAAGTGTCGGGGCTCAAAAACTGGCATCTCCTCCAGCCATAGTGGTCATGAACAAGGATCGTAGTCGATCCCACAATTTGTTCGAGTCATCATATTACTTGTATTCAGCTTCAACTCCCAAACTGCTTTTTTCCTCTTTCAAGTCCTCCCAGATTGGTTTGATAATATGCACATACTTGTAACCATAATTTGATTTAGGTTTCCAGAATCCCGATTACTGTTGTGGTGTACACATTACTGCCTTTTAGAATCATGGTGTATGACGCCAAAACATCGGGTTCATAAGTTTCGTATTGCAAGTCCTTTTGCGTAAGTAAACTCCATAGCTGATTCCATCCTCGGTACTGCTTTCCATCCAACACAACGTGGTTCTGACAGTTTTATCACCAATCATGAGGTCACCCAATAATCCAAAGACATAATCGTTGTCTTTTGGCATGTTGAAATTTTTTTGCAAATATTACTTTGACGTTATACCCAACATTCGTACCTTCAATAGAGACTCTAAAGAGTAAAGGAGACCTGGAGAGGAAGTTCTAGTGGAGCTGAAACACGTCTTGGAGAGGATGCCGATGGTGTATAGAATGGAGCCAATGTTGGAGACGGTTCTGAGCTGGCAGCTTGACTCGCGGTGGGTTTAATAGCAATGAGTGTAATTTTCGTAGTTTTCACCACATCAGGCTGCGCTGAATCGCTCGGTGACTATGTCCCACTCTCTTCTTTCTCTTCGTAACTATCCTTGTCTTTTTCCAACTCCTGCTAGTGACCACGATCCATTTTGTTCTTCCTCTTCATCCGTGTTTTTCTCCTCATGTTTCAGTTCCTTCTTGGTCTTCAGCTTTGTGAGGGGGGTTAGTGATGCCTTTTAACAGATCGACTATAGGTTTGAAAAATTCTCGAGATACTCTTCTTCAGATTGTTTAACTTCGTTGTCTCCATAAACTTTTCCTTCGATTTCTTTTTTAGTTCCCTATGTTTACGTTCATTTTCAATATTTTATTATCGTTTTTTTTAAATCTTTTTTGTTTGTTTTACTCATCTCGTTGATTTTTGTTTGCTACATAGTTTAATCTCCCCTTAGTGTTCATCGATGCTCTTTCTTCAACCGTCATTTCTGCGTGCTTCTTGCTCTTTTTCAGTCCGTCTTTCTCATGTCTTTCGTTCATATTTGTTTCATTGCATTCTTTTCGTTTGTGGGGTTGAAACGTTTCAATCTTGACAACTTTTACGTTTACGCTGTCTATCCTTCTTATGACCCATCCACTTCCTTTCCCCATGAACGAAGCTAACGACTTTTCAATCTTCTTACGGGCTTTATCCACTAAGGATGGTATTTCAGTGTCAATGTCGTCAGTAGTAAACTGGGACGTACAGCCAAAGTCTTCTTCATGTCATTCTTTCTGCATATAATCCCTAAACTTACTTGAAACTCAAGTTTGCATCAGCATCACCCATGATGATAAAAGACTCATTAATGGTAATAGTATGGCTTGTAATAGACATAGTGGATCAATAGCAAATTCCTCGTTCAACTCTTGTCTGAATATCAAAAAGTTTCCTTCCCTCATTTTTCTAATGAGAGGGGGGGGGGGTAATCTGATCGTGATGCAACTAATTGCATTAAAGCATCATAAAAGTTGATGGAGAATTCACAACATTCGGGGGAATAGTGGTCCTCGTCCAAGCGTTCCAAGGCATCAAGTACACAAACCTTTCTGCACAAAACGTGCAGGGTTATGCTTTGGTCATCTTTCTTTTTTTCAAACATTAAAAAAATGGAATGCTTCAACATCATAATTAGCTGTGAATTCACAGATTTACGCGTTTGCTTTGATAGGCCATTACATCTGGATGAATCGCAATACTATATGGCATTGGTGAACATTGAACCGTATCACAGTTTTCCTACCGTGGACGATACAAACAGCCTTTTTAAATACTCCGTGGATGACAGATTTACTTTAAAAAAAACCATAGTAATACCTACTGGATTGTACGAAATTTCCTACTTGAACTCGTATTTCTTGTTGCATGATGGTCAAGACGGCACACTCAAGCTTCAAACGAGCATGAATACAATGAGATGCATTTTGACAATAAAGAAGCTACGTTTTTGCGGTCTCGTTTGCAGGTGAACGTACGTTGGGAGACTTGTTGGGGTTAGAGAACAAGGTATATGCTCGCGGTCATCACTGAAGGGGTAAACAATGTAAACATATTAACGCGCTACAGCATTCTGGTTCAGGTGACGGAGCCGGGGCGGGGGGGGGGGGGGCCGACAGCGGGGCCGGTGGGACCGGTGGAGCCACTTTTGCAGTTTAGTCCATTTGGCCCCACCCTTTTTCCAGTATACATCGCTCTATAGTAAATTTTCATTGCTAATCTGGTTTATTTTCATTATTTGATCCAGTAAATGGCCATTTAAAATAACTACTGTTAGTTTAAATTTCAGTGACTTTACGTAGGTTTAGTTATTTAGGCTGCAAGTCGACAACATGCTTAAAACGAAGTGAACTGCTTGATTGTCTCAACGTAGGCTCGTAATGCCCAACCAGTGAGCTGTTTGTTATTTATATTTTCATTTTTGTTAATTGTTTTTTTTAAAAAAAAAAGCACTTTTGGGATCTGGTTAGCGGCTATGTGGTTGTCCAATTTACATTACCAGACTTGATAAAAAAATATTGGGGGAGGGAGGGGAATTTCGGAACATGGCCCACCAAGTTTTTAAAGCTTGAGGCACCTCTGTCGGACATCATGGGTGGATCGTACTTCAATGGACAGACCGTGCCCACATTGTACAGCTCTTTCCCCAATGTATCTCCAGCTTACAAGAACGTTTAAACTCCTCATAATTTGGTGTACTTGCCAGTAACCAGAGTGTAACGTAATTAGCAATACGAGACTTTGGGTAATGGATCAAAACAATCATCCCCTGAATGTATTTATGTTTGATATGGACTCCATATCAAATCGGGTTAAGAAAAAAAGGACCATCACTGTAGTTATAAAACATGCGCCATTCCTTCCTAGTGGACCCATCGAGGTACCCTCAAAGAGACAAGGACGGATGAAATTGAATTTGATATCCAATCCTTCTTGTTTACCTAGAATTAGCGGAATCGTTGCAGGTAGATGCATTGGTGAATTCGTACCTGTTGTATCTAGAGTATTACCCCATCGTTGGGACTAGTTTGAAAAGTGTAAATTCGGAGATACGCTTAGTTTTCAGAAACAAAGATGCTTTCCCCCATCCATCTAAAAGCTACATTAGAGCAAAGGGTAAGATTGTTAAATCGGTAGACGGGACGGCATTTTCGCATGTGGACCTAGTAATGCAGTGTAATTTCTGTTAAATAACGTAAAATATCACCTCAGTGACATACTGGGGGGCGACTTGAACTACCCAGGTTATGCCATGACTATGAAAGGAACCTATCTTACGGACATCGGATCGTAGCAACCTGCTGAGCGTGTGTTGGAAACTGGACGATTCCCACTCTATCAGCGCGGAAGCTGACAACAAAGAGTTCGCCGCCCGACACAACATGATCATCAAGCAGATCTCCCCTAAAGGTAGTTTTAGCTTTCTTATACCTGCTTCCCACATATTGGGTTTCTACAAAAACCATGATAAAATTATTTACGGCACCAAACAAACTCTAACTTTGATGCAAACTGATAACAACGATGCCCTATTCAGAACTGTGGCAGCCGCAGATGCAACGGTGAAACTTACATCAGCTGGCTCATGCCCCATGTAGTCCCTTTTGGCGAGCAAAAACTACGACTGCACAAGCTGATCGAGTGTGGAGATGAAGCAAAATTGGGATTTCGACAGTGAAATTATGGCAGTACCCAGATGCCAACCTCGACTTCACACACTTCGAGGCTCATTACGTCCTCAGCCATTGAAAAATCCAGATGGGTAATTCTTGCATTCTCGACCAATGAAACTACCGACACCCTTAAGAATACGGACGTGTTCAATCATTGTAGCTTGATGGATTGTCATGTTACTCTGATCGGAGAATGTTATCCCTACTTGGGCCTCAACGTCAACTAGGCAAATGGGGACTACGCCAATCTGTATCAAATGTTTATGGAGTTCAGAAAGACAAATTATGAAAGCGACGACATTAGTGTAGATCCTGTTCATTGCCTAACCACTCGTGGTATAGGCGATACAAAACAAAGTGAGCGTTTACAGATGGAAGCAGTGGATGTACAAGTTAAGATATGTTCCAGTCGGCGGTGCGAGCCAATACCAAATGTATGCCCTCGGATTGGGGTTTGAATAATGAATACAAAATTAGATAATGGCATTATAACGTGTGCATTATAAGAGCATTATAATAGGGAAATACGATATAGAGGAATGGAGGGAGGGACAGAAACGATGACGTCATAGGCTTGATCCCTATGAGATCATAGCATTGGTCCCCATGATGCCATAGCCTTGACCCCTATCACGCCATAGCTCAGCCCCCGCGAAGAGAGGAATATATAGCTCCGCTTCCCCTTTCTGCAGAATCCCATTTCGCAGAATCAAAATATTCTTGAAAAATTTAACATTGCAGAAGTTAATTGGAAGTAATCGCATGCCTAATTGGAAGTAATTTTTGATTAGTTCCAGTTTCTGATGTTATGTGTTTAGCCGCAGCAAGCGCGACAGCATGAGCGAGGTACGTAATTTGAAACAAATTATTCTGCAAAACGGGCGTTTGTACGGATCACACGGTACGGATTCTCAAGCCAAACTGATAAACTGGGAGTTGAGGGGGGGGGGGGGTTGTGTGTGGGTGTGTGTGTATGAGTGTGTGCCCATGTGTGGGGAATGGTTACCCTTCCCGTTTGGCAGAATCCTACTTTGCAAAATCAAAATATTTTTGAAAAGTTTAACATTCCAGAAGTTAAAGAGGCATGCCTAATTAGAAGTAATTTTGGATTAGTGGCACTATCTCATGTTATGTGCTTAGCCGCAGCGAGCGCAAGAGCGCGAGCGAGGTACGTAATTTGAAACAAATTATTCTACAAAACGGGCGTTTGTCTATAAATAGTCTGACCAATACAATGTGTAAATGTTCGTGTTGAAATGTTTTATAGGTTTCGTGTGCCTAAAATTTCGTGAACGGTATTTGGCAAAATGGGATTTGCCGAAAAGGGATTGGCCCCTAAGGCAAAAGCTGTTAATCTTCTTTCGATTTGGCAAAAAGACTCGTAACCGACCAAAAACTGGGAAACAACCACAGGCCAAAACAAACCACGGCCGAAACAAATCCCGGGCTAAGCCGGGTACGACGCTAGTTACATCATAAATCATAAAATACACCATAAATTATAACCAGCAACGTAGCCACGACTCGAACCACTTGGTAACGATCAGCTAGTAAACTATGCTGAAAACCAAAACAAGTCAATTTTTGGATAGCTCTCACCCTACCCGATGAAGGTTACCTCCCAGAGAAGCCTAATGCTAGCTATGCTGGCACAACCATCTGTCATATTTTGATTATTTTTAATTTATTTGTTAAATATAGAGCTTTCGAATACATGTTTATTTTTGTAGATTTTACGTTAATCGGTTTGCATTTGAAATACGTTAACATAATACAACAAAATCATGAAATACCTACGGAAACACAACACTACTTCAACTCCAGTTCTACTTGTAAATATTAACCAGTTGAAAGATTGAAAGCTAAAACAAATTAGTTTGTGGATAACTCTCACCCTACCTGATGAAGGTTGCTTCCAAGAGGAGCTTAATGCCAGCCATGTTGCCACAACCGTCTGTTATAATAATAATAATAATAATAATAATAATAATAATAATAATAATAATAATTTATTCAGTATAAATATACACACATTTCATGTGCATGCACGAAGCTCAAGGAGCTTGTATGTGCACTGAACATATCCAAAACCTAATGTCATAACAATATCATAACATGCTTAATTTTTACATTATATTTTTCAGATTTTAACACACACACACACAAATAAACAAATACAAAGTCAATATGCTAACGAAGATGAAATTTAAGTTTGATCAATTAGACCTAATAATAGTTCAGCATAAGCCAATTCTTAATTTTTTTCTTGATATTGGATCTGGTTAGGGTTTGTCTGATATCCAATGGTATTTCATTTAAAATAGTTGGAATATTATATTCCAGTCTTCTTTTGCCATAGGAGTTTCTCCAAGATGGTATTTTGAGCCATGCTGCATGATTTCGTACATGTCTTAAAATTTTAGTTTGATATGTTAAATCAAAAAAATTATTCGTTATTACTGTCAATTTAAAAAGTAATGAGAAGTTCATTAGGCTGTATTTCTTCAGAATATCAGTAGTTGACATTTTTTGCGTAGATCTAAATAATGCTTTCGTTGCTATATTTAGTACTTTTTGTAGATTTTTGATGTAGTTATCCGTAGTTGATCCAAAAATTGTGCATGCATATCTGACATATGACAGAATCCAAGATTCATAAAGTATTTTTTTTACTTCGATCCCAAAACAATTGTTAACCTTATACAGTAGTGGTATCATTTTCCTAATTTTTTTTTTAATATTTTCAATATGTGTATAAAATTTCCAACTTTCATCAATTTGAAGTCCCAAGTATCGAAGGGAGGATACCTGTTTAATTCTAGGGCAACTGTTACACTTAAAATTTTCTAGGCAATCCTCTTTATGCGAAAAAATACCACACTTTAATTTTTCAGTGTGAGATGTAGATACATGCAAAAAGTTGGTTTTCTCATTGTTGATGTAAAGTTCGTTATCATAAAGATATTGATTAATATTGTTAAATTCGCTTTGTAAGTTTTTTACCATTAAATTTTGTTTTTTATGGATAGAAACAATGAGAATATCATCAGCATATAGGGTGATATGACATTTAAGGATTCTTTCAGTAATATCATTTATGTAAATTAAAAATAACATAGGGCCAAGAATTGAGCCCTGTGGAACCCCATATTGAACCTTAGCCCATTCACTTTGTGAATTCGCAATTTTTACACAACTTTGTCTGTTGTTCAGATAACTTGCTAGAATATTTAATATTTTTCCACGAATACCAATATTGTAAAGTTTATTATGCAGTATTTTATTGTCAATTGTATCAAAGGCCTTTTTCAGATCAATAGAGATTAGGCCGACATGATTACTATTATCTAAAGCATTAAGTATTTTATTATTAATGACATTTAGTCCATTTATAGTCCCAAGTCCCTGTCTGAATCCATATTGAGCTTTATTCAGAAGTTTAAATTTATTTAAGAAATTAGAAATGCAATTAGCAAAATATTTTTCAATGATTTTATTAAGAACTGGGAGTAAAGCAACAGGCCTGTAATTACTGTAAAAGTTTTTTTCACTTTTTTTATATATAGGTCTTATAACTTGCTTTTTTAGGCTATCAGGCCAAATTTCAGAATCAATAATTGCATCAATAAGTATCTTCAAGAATTCTGCTGAATTTTCCTTATTATTGACAAAATGTTCCAATAAAAAACCATCATATCCACAAGATTTTTTTAAGTTTAAATTTAACATAATTGTGATAATATTTTCTGTGGTTGGTTTTACAACTTGAAAAGAATTAATACATGTGCTTGTATTTCTTGTGTTTGAAGTTTTATTTTTTGTTTTAGAAGCGTTATCTTTGTTTTTTTGTAATTTCAATAGTGGTACTTCTTGGTCAAAGTATTTGGCAAAATTGTTACAAAGCATTTGTGTATTATTTTCTTTGAAATTTTTTTTTATTTGTTCATCTAAGTTACCATTTTTTTTCTTACTGAGTCCACTTATTGTATTTATTTTATCCCAAATTTGTTTACCATCATGTTTATTTGTTTCAAAGAATATTTTGTAGTATTCTGCTTTGGCAACCAGAATTTGTTTTGTAATATTTTTCTTAAGTGCTTTGTATTTTTCTAAGTCCTTTACATTAGAATTTTTGTTTTAGCAATTGTATTCCAAAGTTTATTTTTTTCGTTAATTATTTTCAATAGATCAGAGTTCATCCATTCCTGTCTTTGTTCATTTTTATTTTTATTTATTTTTAAATTTCTATAAGACTTTGTGATAGTATTACTATTGTAAATATTTTTAACCACGGTTTCAATTTCATTGTAAATATCATTAGGTCTACTAAGTTTGTGTAAATAATTCCAGTTATAATTTTTAAGCTGTAAATTAACACCTTTGTGATTGAGTTGCTGATAATATGTACTTTTCTGTACCTGTTCATTAGGCGAGTATTCTTCACACCAAATTTGAATTGCCGTGAAGTAATGATCCGCAATTTTTATTTTTATTACAAAGGAGTTATACAAAAAATGTTGAAGTTTGCTGTAAATTAGGTCGATACATGATGTTGTAATTCTGTTTTCTCTAAAATCAACTCTGGTGGGGGAATTTATATGTGTAGTAAGGCCTAAAGCTGCCGTTGTATTTTCAAATCTTTCAATGTCATATTTTTCATTTGGATCTTGATGGCCTTCTAAAATGTTAAAGTTAAAATCTCCTAATAAAAGTATATTGTTATTTATATCAATATTTTTAACATATTCTTTAATCTTCTTAATGAAATGTTGTCTACTTGCAGAGGGTTTTTTATAAACAGTTATAATTTCAAATGTTTTGTTGTTAAATTCCAATATACTAGACATAATTTCATTTTCATCAATTTTTACCTTTTTACACACAACATTTTTAACTGTATTATCGTTGAAAAACAACAGTATTCCTCCACCTCTTTTTTTCTCCCTGCAGTTTGCAAATTGAACATAATTTTTAATTTGGTAAAGAGCACTTTCGTTTTCTGTAATGTTTACTTCAGTAAGAGCAATCACATCCCATTGAATATTAGCGGTATAGAATTCTGCCAACCAGGAATCCCAGTGTAACCTACAGCTACGAATATTTGTATGAATGCACTTAATATTTTTAAAGGTGGAGCAACAAAAAAGAGCCTCTAAATCGTCGAAATTTTCGCAAATGTCATTGTAATGTCAATGTAATAATAATAATAATAATAATAATGGTAATCAGTTTAGCCCGAAGGACACGGAGATAGGCAGGGCTTGAGGCCACTAACGCCCTTCCTGAAGATGTTTATATTAGTATGGTCGTTTTAGAAATTTATGGAGGGGTTGCCTGGTGACCAAGCGTCTGAAGGCAGAGACGGAGGGTGCGGACACTGTGTCCTCACCAAGCGAGTTCCATGGCTCGATCACTCGATGAGTGAAGACATTTTTTCTAATCTTAGTATGTGGAATACCATCAGAAAGCTTTAGGGAGTGACTTCGAGTACGGGTAGACGTTGAAGAATCAAAAAGTGGAACGTCGACAAACAACAAACCCTTGACAATTTTAAAAGTCAGAATTAAATCTGTCCAGAGACGGCGTAGCTCCAAGGACTGTAGGCTAAGCCGGGACAGGCGATCAACATGAGAGACCTCCCGGAGACCAGGTATACCACGTGTGAATTGTCGTTGCACTGCCTCAATACAATCAATGTCTTTAAGAGGTGCGGTGACCAAACTGGGCTTGCATACTCGAGTATTGGACGAACGAAGACCTTAAAAGCCCAGACCAGATTAGCAACAGAAGATTTTGTGAAGCAACGTTTCACAAAAGCCAGATAGCGATATGCCACAGCAGAGACCTTCGCGCAATGTAGAGATGATTTAGGATCCTTGGTCAACCAAACACCAAGGTCTTTCACCATGGTCAAGGAATTTAATGGGTGAAAATCCAAACGGTAAAGAAAGTCAGAGTTGGAATTACCGACATGTAGGACACCACATTTACTCTGTGATAAAGGGAGCTGCCAAGTCGTGGACCAATGAAATATTGTGTCGATGTCTGATTGTAAAAAAAAACCCTCCTGGAAATTAATAATTTTTTAACTTGATTTGACGTCGTCCGCAAATTTAAAGCAAGGTCTGTCATCCCAAACAATTGTTGGCTTCAGATCATTAATGTATATCATAAACAACAGTGGCCCCAATACGGAACCCTGTGGAACCCCACTTCTGACCCTTGACCTGGAAGATTTAGTAGATCCAATGACAACTGATTGTGTTCGTGTGGACAAGAAGTCCTCGATCCAAGCCAGCAAATTTCCATCAATGCCATTACTAGATAGTTTAATGAGTAGCTTTGAGTGTACCCAGACTCAAATGCTTTCCGACAAGGAAGTGGCTATTTACAGGTTCAGTACCTGCAAACAACTGGCTATTTACAGGTACTATACCTGTAAGTAATCGACTATTTACAGGTACTGTACCGGTGAGCTACTGGTTATTTACTGGTACAGTACCTGCAAGCAACTGGCTATTTAGAGGTACTATGTTTACAAGCAACTGGCTACTATAAAACTACTGAACTTGTGTTCTTCCTCATTATTTGCTAATGGCATAAAGAATAATTATTTCGATTATTGCAGTTTGATTTCACATTAAAGTACGATCTGCCTGAATATTTGAAGGTCGTCTAAGAAAATCCTGAAAATTCCAGTAATATCTAAAGTAGAGCTTTACTTGAGGAAGCATCAAATTACATAGCCATACGACAAACCTTTCAAAAGCATCGTCTTGTCAGAGCTGACATTGTGCGCGTGGCATGTGATTTTTTAACATGAAATATACAGTCAAGTTCGTACGAAAGGCTGACAGTAGCTTGTTTCAGTTAAGTTTGTTTTAAGCGATCAAAAACAATCACTATGACTCTACTAGTGTCGCAGCCGGGGGTGTGGGGGCTGGGGGAATACCACCATCTCCAGATCCGAAAAATTAGGACTGAAATTTGTTAAAAGTAGACAAAGCATTTGTTGCAAGTAAAAAAAATTGTGAAACTTGGTTTTCACAACTTTTCGAAGGTACTAAAATTGCTGGAAATGAATTATTTTTTGGGAAGCCCTCCTTCTAGACAGACCCCTAGCTGAATTATGGGACCTCATTTTCAATTTTTTAAAATTTATTTTGTTCTCACCCCCTGTTAACAAATTTTTTAACAACTAACAAGCTCATCTGCACACATTACATTTAAATGGTTTTTCACTTCCATGCGTATCTCATAAACCAGATCCGACAACATGTCATTCATGAAACCCAAATGAATCCAATTAATTGCAATTTCGTAAAAAAATAACAGCGCACTAGCCAAAAGACGAAAAATCGTGCATACCCACACCTTACATTTAAATAGTTTCTTTCTACTGTGTGAATTTCGTAACTGATCAGGCATGGTGGTTATTCATCAAATCCATATAAGCCTGGGCCAGATATGAACGAAAACAGCATTTTATTGCTAATTTTTTTTAAAGAAAATCCCACAATGCTACCCCGGCGCCATCTGTTGTCTTTTATATCGTTAAATCCTACAGCAAGCAAAGGAATGCACAAACCATGAACAAACGTACGTAAATTCAAATCCATATAACATTAGAAAATGCACCATGTAGCATTAGAAAAAGTTCAGCGACGAGTGACCAAAAATGTGGAAGGTATCAGGCACCTTTATTATCTCAGGCGGCTTCAACTTTTAAACCTACATTCTATTTGGTGGCGTCTTATGCGCGGTAACCTGATAACCCTTTTTAAAATTCTTACATCTAGTTTCGGTGGCCCCAGTCTTGAATTACTTTTCACAAACACCCGTGTGTCCTACACTCGAGGTCACTCACGGAAACTTCTTAAACCAATAATTCATAAAAATCAAACCAGAGGCTTTTATTCATACCGAATTATTTCTTATTGGAACACATTAGCCCAACATTTTGTGGAGGCCCCAAATGTCAACTTATTTATAAACTCACTTGATCTGTTTGTATCGAGCAATACCAATTGGCAATATTCATTTGTAGGCCAAGTGTAAATGTGTCATCTTTTTTTTTTTTTTTACCTTAGGAACCTGAATGGTCTAAACCATATGCCATAATTACTTTTTGGTACATTATTTATATATTTGCTAGTTACTTTTTTTTTTGTAGCCAGTTGTTGTATTTATTTTGATTTTCTATTTTTTTTTTTGCGACTGCTTTTTGGGCCCCTAGATTGCCCGTCTAAAGATAATTGTGATTGTTTTGTCAATATTGTTATATTTTTCTTGTTGTTTTTCGAAATAGGCTATGTATATTTATAGGTTACTTAATTGCACTTGTTATAGACTTTTCTAATGTGTTTTACTAGGCTAAAAAAATATACTAGGCTATATGTTTGAAATGAGTACATGTTTTTGTGTACCATGTACTAGTTTTCTCCCTTGTATCGTTGTCTACACTGTCATGTTCTGTAGGCTATATTGTTTTCTTAAACCACCGAATAGAAAAGGGGAAAATATTTAAAAAAAGAAAAAAAAATTTAAGACCAAAATCATGTACACATAAAAGAAAGAAAAAAAAATATTCTTTTTTTCCTGTTTAACTGTTTACTGTTACCATTGGATTTTGTATTTGCTGCAAAGCCTGCACGGCATCGCAGTGCAAACGTAAATAAAGTAAAGTAAAGTAAATTAACCTAAGAAAATATGGTAAGTTTTCAAGCCCCAGTAAACGATCTGTAACGGCTAACGATATAATTGATAACAGATGGCGCCATTGTACAGTCGTATAATTTTTTCATTCGTGTAAATTTGTAATAAATCCGCTTTTGCAACGCTTAAAACGACTGCACAAAGTTCACGTTTTCAGGTAAAGATTTGGCCCATATCGCTCACATCTGCCCCAGTTAACATCAGTTTGTGAGAATGTTTAGAGATTTGATCGTCTTGACCACGAGTGGTTATAATCGTTGAGTCTGTAACTTAGGCGCCTTCCCACAAAATTGTCATTTATAAGGTATTTTGTCGAAGATTGTATAAGCACACTGCTCTGAAATTACACGTTAAACGTGGCGTTAAAGCCTATTTAATGACCAAAAACCATGATCAAGGCAAATTTATCAAAAACCTAAACGTTAGCTAAGCCTGCGTAAATTAATCTGAGAGAATCCAATACGTTCTCAATCACCAGTGAACAATGCTAAAAGTTAATGACACAAAATGGCAACTGATGGCACCACGGTATTATGCGATATTTGTCTCGCATTCATGAACACGCAAAGTTTTATGCTGGAAATGATAGCTTAACGTCCACGCTTTCAGGTAAAAATCTGGCTCAGATTCCTCAAATTTGGTGTGGTTAACATGAATTGTGATTACATTTTTGGTTATCTTGGCCACCAGTGAGTCTGTAACTCAAAAGCCTTCCCGCAATATTTACATTTGTAAGGCGTTTTGTCGAAGCACAGCTCTGGAATCACACGTAAGACGTGACTTTAACGCACATCTGCGGACTTTAGTAACGAGAATGATTAGTTTACTAAATGAAAACCTTCATTGCAGACTTTCCTTATTTTCATAACGGTTTGCCTGGAAGATCAAACTACGATTCAGACATCAATGCAGCCGGATGCTTTCGTGTTACTGAAGTATGTTGGCTTTGGTGCATTCACTTTTTGAGCACTACCTGTGATTAGCCAGTAGCTTACCGGTACAGTACCTGTAAATAGTCAATTACTTACAGGTATAGTACCTGTAAATGGCCAGTTGTTTGCAGGTACTGTACCTGTAAATAGCCACTTCCTCCTTCTTAAAATCGAAATAGATAGTATCCGTAGGTACCCCCAAATCAAGTGCATTAGTCCAGTGATCAAGCGCCAATAATAGTTGAAGTGTCGCCGACCGGCAAGGCAAGAAGCCGAACTGGTCACGATCCAACATATTGCACTGTGACATAAAGTACATTAGGTCTCCAAGACTTTACATGGGACCACAGTAAGTGCAATCGGGCGGTAGTTAGCTGGATCAGACGCGTCACTCACCACTCTTAAAAGCTGGTACAATACTTGCAGTATGCCACATGTACGGTAGAGTGTGTGAAGAAAAAGATAAATTAAAAATAATGGTAAGAGCTGGTGAAATAGCCTCTCTAATTTCTTTATAAAAGAAAGCCGAGAAGGCGTCCGGACCAATCGAGTGGCTAGGCTTAATTCTTGACAAAACCCCCATGACTTGTCGTTCACCTTTTGCACCCATATGTTCAGACCCGTGTAGAACTGGAAGAACATTATTGTCATGAACCGAGTTTGATACAAAGGCTTCATTTAAAATGTCAGCCTTCTCCAGGTCTCCCATGATAAAATCGCCGTTGATGTTGAATGGGGGTAAAGTGCGTGCTGAGCGATTCTTAGAGTTATATCGATGGAACAGGCTAGAAAAGGAGCCATCGCGAATAGTAGCAGCATCACATTGGTTGTGCCAATCATCGACTGCTGAACCGATTTGCTCTTCAGGGTAATGAATTTTTGTTTGTTTAAAATAGATGGACTAGCTTTGAAGGCCTGCCAAGCCAACAACTTTTGTTTACGTATTTTTTTTATAGACGATGGCAGGGATGGTGCAAACTTTAATTTCCAAACATGGACATTTTTACTTCTACAAGTCGCAACTGTGTCGCGAAGAAATTGCTAAAAAGCAGTCCATGCACTTTCAACATCAGGGCAGGAAGTAGTAATAAGAGTAGGCCAATCCACTCCCGATAGGCATCTCCGAAGATCATCAAATCAATTTTGCCCGGTATACCAATGCCTGGTCTTGGGCCCGAAGAAGTGCAGTTAACTTTGAACTTGATCATGTCATGGTCACTTGTACCCAGAGTAGGTAATGGGTGTATGTCATATACAAGTCGGTCATTCTCGGTAAAGATAAGATCCAGGATATTTGTTCCTCTAGTAGGGAAGTCAACAAGTTGACGCATGACCAAACTTGCGGTTTTGAATAGAAACTCCCTATGGGGTCGGTCCGTAGCGGTACACATCGGCCAGCCAACAGAAGAGAGGTTGAAATCACCCAAAATACTGTTTGAGTAAGTTGGACTGACAGAGTTAATCAAGTAATGACACATAGATTCAATGGCCACATCGTAATGGCAATTCGGCAAATAACCCAAGACAAAATTTAGATTATGGAGGGGGCAGCAGACAGATAGTCCTTCGACACACCCAACAGCAACACTAGTCGCTGCACAAAGAAATGTCCTAAAGAGGGCCATAACACCCCCTGCTCTACTGCCCCGATCCAAGCGAGAAACTTGATAATTGTAATTGCTGACAAGCATGCCATCGGTCGTCGAGTGATCCAGCCTAGTCTCAACCACTAGGATGACAGCGTATTCGTCCCCTGCCAAAATAGCTTGAAAGTGAGCAAAATTTTTAGTTACACTATGGGCATTTAAAAAGTAGACACGATAAACCTCAGTGTTGATTGTAAGACAACCATGGTTGAGAATATTTCCTGTTAGTTATATTTTGATTATTTTTAATTTATTTGTTAAATATAAAACTTTCAAATACACGTTTATTTAATGAACACGTATACACGTAATCAATAAATAAATGGCCAGTATCACTGATGGAGCCCATTTGGCTCTCCGTCCAGTATTTACACGTTTTTTGTCGTACCACTTCACTGTTCAAGATTCCAAAAACATCCCTCATCGCACAACAGTGAATAACCCAGTTAGCCAACAAAGGTTCTCCTCTTTCATTTCTTGATTGTTACTCGATTCCGCAGTACCCCATCACCGTTCATGCCGTGGAAACTCGACGCCGGCCCCTTCAAACAACTTCTCCTAAAAAAAATTTTAAGAGAAGTCATCTGAAGGGGCTCTTCTTACTTGAGTTTCCGCGGTATGATCGGTGATGGGGTATTTCGGAATCGAGTTACAATCGACAAACACGAGCACAGAACCCTTCGCCAAACAAGCAATAACAATGCTGTCTTTGTTTAAACAATGTTGCACGCACAGTCACCTTGTTAAGCTTCTGAATTAAACAACATCAGCACGATTTGTTGTTTGTTGCAGCCACGACTCGAACAATATGCGGTTGGTATAAACAGGATAACCAACGGCGTCTCGGGACTTCTGGCAACAACAACTCGTGGCTGCGCCACTCGTTGATTGTTGGCAGAACCCACTCGACGCCGTTAGTTATCCTATGCATAAATCATACTTCGACCGAATGCTTACCATCGAAATCTTCAAGTAAATAGTTGGTCAATTTAGCCTTGATAACTTTAACATATTTCTAGCACTAGATGGCCAACATTTTACGGGAACAATAAGTCGAAACTATTCTGAATTACTCCTGCAGTTAAACACCACTGAAGCGCTAATTATTGCTATTAAAACCTTTTTTAAACTCATATAAGTTTTGAATTCACAAATTAACAAATAAATTTACTAACAATTACTAACACTTTAGTATTTATCATTTCTAACACTACTAACACTATTACTGAACGCTAATAACACCTTTTAGTAAGTATCACTAACACCTTAGCAATTTCCTCACTCAAGCTGTAACACCCCAAATGACTGATAACCACACCAGATTATAGTTTCTTATAATAGATGTAATCAGCCTCCCACAACGTCTAGGGGGATTGTGGGTGGGTTTCCTACACAGGTTTGTACGTAACTCACAATAATACATATTGTTTCTTCACTCTTCTTCTTCTTCTCATCTTCTCTTAAGCCCAGAAGTAACCTGACATGATTCCATCTTAACTCTTCATTGTAATCTCCCCTTGTCCAGCCTCCCTGTGGGGCTGAGACTTCCTTCTCTTCCACTGACCCGAAACCCAGTCAGTATACCGAAGGTCTCTGGGTAACACTCCAGAGAATGAAACGTTGAAAGACGCCGACTATCACACAGTTTCCCTATTTAAAGGAGGCTGTAGTAGTGTAGTTTGCCGGTTTTTGACTCAGCTCTGCTACTTCCACAAACTAATTCTTATCGCCTCATCTGTGACGTCACAGATAAGGTGACGTATTGGGTTAGTGTTAGTATGACTATGCATTTTTATAGTGACTCGAACTTTTTTTATTAAATTTTGCGTGGCGTCTACCACCTCTGAAGGTTGGTGTCAGAAAGAACGATAACATCTGGTAGTAAGTAATAAATAAGGCCTGCTCGCTCTCTGATTGGTCGTGAGTTGGTCACGTTGGAGGAGCGCGTTTACAGTTGGCCCTTGGGTAGTAGGGATTGGAACAAAATGGAGGTTACTTACAGAGTGTAAGAAAGAAAGTCTTTTTTTTCTGTCAAATATGTTTTATTACATGTTCTAACAAGAATCTCAGAACTTAATTCTCACAAATATACAACAGCTAAAACAAAATGACAAAATATGTTAAAAAGTTTGATACAATAAAAAGTGAAAAATAACATTCTTGATACACGTAAGCGGATTTACCTTTTTTACAATGTATTGTTAGGTATTGAATAATGTCCATACGATAAACTTCTAATGCCGTCATTTAATACATAACGTTTATTATCGTAACCAGTTAAACACAGTTCTTAAGCAGTTGTTTGTTCTGTTCTTCGGTTACTAGTTGATGAGTTTTACTCCGAAGTAAATTCATCTTAAAACAATATACATTTCGATTATGCAGTACATCAACGTAATGCTTATGAGTTATTCTTGTTTCAGTACACGTCTCTGTATACCTTTTCCAACAAGTTTATTGACATCGCCATAAATCAACGAATACATTTTAGCTTTCAGACCGCAAAATTCTAGAATGGGAACGGAACAAGTCTCGTTTTTAAAAATACCTGGCACTTTCTTGTTCCGGACCGAGTACAAAGCATGATCAGTGGGATAATCACTCATATCGTATCTATCTAGATGCAACAACATGTCTTCATTATATTATCCGTAAAAATTTCATAACATAAGGAATGGGTGTCTGTGAACAACAATGAAGCGTTGTTTCTCTACAAGGTTTTTACATGTCCATAGTGAAAATCGAACATTAAATACTTGCTCACCACGAGAACAGTGAACCCGACATAAATTGGACGTGATAGAACCACTTTGGTTTTCCTCATCTTAAAGATAACAACATTTTCATCAAACAAAACTAAATTCTCCATGTTTGGTTTTGAAGTCAGTTTCCTCGCTTTACTCTCAGTGGTTGCAATTTTAACGCTAACCCGCTTCCTCAGTTACTCAATCATCTTACCGTACAAGGAATTCGTCATTGTTTTACAAAAATCTTTGTGGAAAGCGTTACTGGCATGTTAACGTTTTGCCGTATTTAGTTCGATGTATGGTTTTAACCAAGCTTTCTGTGCAAGTGACAAAACGCGATAAATCTTATTTAGTACTAAACCTTGTGAAAGATAATACTTTAGGACTCTGTAATGAACAATATATCTTGATTTGGGATGTAAATTCGGAGCGAGTTTTTTAGAATTGTCCGAAATGTTAAGAATCCTACGCAATCTTGGCAATAAGGCGACAGCTGCTCGTAGCAGATGAGCATTGATTCTGGACACAATGGATAATCGGAATGAAGTTCGTGCAAATGCGGAGGATATTCCAGGTCCACCTCTACAATGTAACCTTTTGCTGCATCGTCTTCTATGGCAAAAATGTCTAAATCACGGATTTGTTCTTCCGTCAACCACATAAAATCGCCAAAGGTAACACTTGACTGAGGCTTCACCCATACAGATTATTCGCATCCAAATATATGATGTACGAGTGAGGTTTTTCAGGACAATAACTCTCACCTGTAAATGGGTTACTGGCACGTGCAAATCGTTTCGTTACTATACTCACACCTCCTCGTATTCCTCTTTCGATGAATAAGTGTTGATCATTGTCGATCAACAACTCCAACTGAATCTTTGTAATCTGAAGTCTAAATACACAAGCTAATAAAAAACAATCCAAACGTAAATATAAATTAAAGTAATCAGCAAATGTTTTACAACCCGTCTCATTCCAAACCATTAATGCATATTCATAGTCGTCATCACTGACACCTTCTTTAGTCAGACTAGAGAAAAAAGCTACCTTTGGCGGTAAAGCCTTTTCCTCAAATCTAGCATAAGAGTCTAAATATTCGTAGGGAAATATCCCTTTACACTTTAACAGAGACCATTGCTCCGGAAATTCATACTTGAGAATGCTAAGTTGGGAATCATCCAGCAATGACACCAGTTTATCTAAAGATGTTGGCAAAAATTTAAAAGAATCCAAGTATAATACATTATCAATTTAAATAGACATGTAATGTTGTATATTTTCTGGAATGACAGTCACGTTTGGTTTACCAAAGGTTGAAAGACTTTGCATGATGAGATGCCTGTCGTAGCGGGTCAGATTATGAAAGAACACAAGCATTGTTTTCTAAAATTTATATTCGATATTACATTGCGGGTGAGCGGCACCTGTAAACACCTGTATAAGGGTCGTGATCGCAAACCTTCATTTCACCATCGACGATGAGTTCTTCACAAATAAGTTATTGGCATAAGTTATGTTTTGAAAGTGATTTTTTTCAAATCCCGTCATTACTAATGGTTTTGGTTGTTTTAACAAAGCTCTCGTTTTTTCGTACTCAGCTTCAATGGCTAAGAGAAAGCGTGACACGCAATCAAAACCTCTATACAGTTCACTAGATATCACCTCTCCTAAACAATCAATCATAACGTAACAATAACCACAAGGTTCGTGTAAGTGATATTCGTACGTGTAGGAATTTTCATCATTGGGTTTACATCCTTGTATGGAAGTTAATATCGACTCAAAATCTGTGTATATCGCAAATGGAACAGCCAATTGATTCGCAAAATTGTTAAACGTCATAATATTCTCGCCAGGTTCTGGCATAACAATTCTCTGTGCTTTATGTTCTTTACAATACATTTGATGTTCGTATAATCTATTTCTTTTGTGTTGAGAACACAAACAGTATGTGCAAGTATACCTATTGAAAACATTGTCTGATATCAAAGGACTGAAATTTTTAATAAAACAATAGTGATTGTCTTCTAACAATAACAGTCTTACAATTTTGTCTTCATTCCTCTCGCTAATGTAGAGTGGATAGACCTCTTTGTCAGAATAACCGTAAACGTTAATCTTTAAATCGTTTAAAATTTCAGACTTGCGAACATAATCTAAAGGTACTGGATAAGAGATTTCATCAACATGAAGTGTGTGTAACAAATGTCTGTAATTGCTTGTACTACCACAATTATCTGACATAGGGTGTAAGGCAGCTAATATGGAATATTCGAAACATTTTAAATTATAACACTTGACAGTAACTATCGCCTTTTTATGAGTAAGAAAAGAATCTTACGATTTGTAGCAACCTCCAGCTAAGGGTTGATATCTCGCAAAATGAATATCCAAGGCAAGAATATTCCATAAAACCCAGCCAGAACCTTCCTTTTGATAATGATCTAAATGCCTTAACAAGTCTAAGTAAACCTCTTTTAAAACATCTTCAATTTGATCAAGACGTAGCACTGTGTACGGTTTTGTGCATAAATAAATGGAAATTGTTTTTGAAGGAGGCTTGTGTAATTCGAGTTTGACACTCATCACAAGTTTGACTTGGCGAAGGATGCTACACACCTCTTCAACTAAAGAATACAATTGTTTGTGTAAACTAAACAAAAATATTTCCAAATTTGGATGAAGAGTTTCTTCACCCGGAAACACATAACTAAACCTTGAAACATAATTCCAAAAAGAGCTTCTGGTCTTCTTAAACGGAGAGATTGTTGCATTGAGATGAATATCCACTCTGTTCGGCGCAGCATGAGAATGACAATGGTGACGGTTCAATTCAATTCTTGAAACAAACCCTTCGTTACAGTGACTGCAAACGTTTTGAGGAGGTGTAGAAGATGGAACATGAGCCCGTATTTGGTGAAGAAGAAGTGTACGATGGTTTTCGAAACGACGGCCGCAAACAATGCAGTTTGCATCAGCATCAGCTGGGTGAAAGTTGCGTAGAAGTCTCAGAAGGCTGCTTCTGTGTCTATAGTTCGAACAACATGTCGGACAAACATACATCCTTACACGATGAGAGCAACGAGATTAGTGCACATGGGATCAAGCAGCGACAAGTCTTTGACTGATTGTGGAGGCGTTGCTCTCAAGTAAGCTCGTAACATCAGTAATAAGAAAAAACAATAATTAAACTACGCTGATCTCTGTAGCTATTATTGTCATAAGTGACAACAGCTACGAGAACTGTGTTGAGGTTAAGTCTATTCGCTCTTACAGCATTGGATTGAGAGACCAGTTTCCGTAGTGATTAAAGAATCTTGAAATTATTATATGAAGGCATCGTAATATTGCGTGTTGTCAGGGACGTTTTTATGGAGGCAATGTTTGGATAGTTGGCAAATAAGTCGGCAAAATTACATAATTTTTTGGCTAGATGGAAAATTATGTCGGTAAATTTCTGGTTTACATCCCTACAACTTTTATCCTTCCTGACATCTCTGCGTGTTGTGGTACAAACACATCGCTCACACGTTTTGTGGCTAACAACTTTTAAAAGTTTTTGTGTTTTCTTAACATTCTGTTTTCCAATCTCAAAAGCATGATTGTCTATGTGGTAAGCTGATTTCTGCAGGCATCGACACTTATCGTTACAATAGTATCTATAACCTTTACTCAGTTACTCTACTGCTGCTAAAGAATGTCAATTGGAAGCCTGTATGTAGTATACTAACACTAACAGGAAAGATGCTGTCTAAGATGTTGATGGGACATATTCATACTGAAGCTTTACAATTTTGTTAAATATATTAATAAACTTAAAATGACGTTAGCTACAAAACGTGAGACCAGAAAAATAAGAGTCAAATCTTTTAACCAAAAAGTCTTAAAGTTTTCTTAGTGTGTTGATCTCGGGACATGTAACAAAGTGAAGAAAAGAGGACACAAAACCAAAAAACTGACTGAGAAAAATTTGAGCTTCCTAAGATGGAAACGAAATAGAACGCTTGTTGAGAGAAAAAAAAGTGTCAGACGTGACTCATTTTCTTGTTTTCTAAGCAGAAAAGAAAGGGAATACTTTAATAAATCAAAAAGCTCAAAGTTTTATCAGTACATTGATCCCAAGTCGTGTAACAACGTGAAGAAAAGCGTACATAAAACCAACATTTTTAAAACTATGTTAACGTTTGTAACAGTCCAACTGTGGAAAAAAAAAGATTGTAGAAACGGGTTAGTAGGCGTATGAAAGCCCTTTTTGCATCAGTGAGGGCTTCTCCATTTTCGTTCACCACTTCTATCACTTTTAGATAAATACATGTTTTTTGCCACGGACGATTGTGTCGCGCAGTCGCCTACTATACAGTTGTGAGCAACGACCGTCATCGGAAAACCGGTTAAAAGTGAGAAAAGGAGTTGGATGACACAAAACGTAAGACAAACGTAGGCAGGTGGACGAGGGACAAGCAACTTTTTATGTTGACCAAGGTTTGATTCATTACTTCTTGTTAAAAGTTAGACATCTGTGCTTGATGAGAAAGCTGTGAACACAACAAAGATGAAAGGTGAAATTGAAACGATCTTAACATACAGCGAAATGCTACTCACTTGTCATTTTTAGTTGTGCACAAAATTCGACTTGGTTGTAATTTTTTGTTTAAAACTAATGTTCACATATACTTTCAGTTTCTTTGAATATCTCCAGTTCAAATCCTCAGGTTTACCCTACATTTTGTTTGCCCACTTGTCAATTTTAGCTGTTCACAAGACTCAGCTCTGCTGCATTTCTTTGTTTAAAACTAATATTTAGAACTACTTTGAATGAATGTCTGTTATTACTGCCAACAAACGATAGTATGTCTTTTTATCTCTTTTCTTGTCTTCGCTTTGTTTCCTCGACATAAACATTTCATTAATCAAATAGCAGTCAACGAGCATCTTATACAAGTCAATGGACTATCTCATTATAGCCCATGAGGATGTTCCTGTGCTTTACAGGTATTTAACACCAGATGTTGAGCGTTAGTTTGTTACTGACCTATGCAACCCCGCTACGCCCAGTAGAAGGAAGAATGCCAGAAGGATAGTAAATTCAGGGTTTATTCCAGGGCCACGCGGTCTGTCCTCAGGAGATGTTGTCCAATGGTTCAAGGATGCTCTGATCAGGGCTACTAGCAGAGTAGCACACTTCAGAAAGAGTGCTTAGCTGGTTAGGGAGTAGCTCCCAGAGTGAGCCTGCAAGGGGCTACAAGGTCTTAAGTACCTACAGCTGCAGCCAGTACCTGCCACTGGTGGTGCAAGGTACTTCCTGTACTATATCCTGGTATCCCATGTGCCATCTCTGCTAGCAGCGACCCCTAGGGGCAGATAAGGCCAGAGCCATCCTGACCACTGATCTCCAGGGACTATCAAAGTCTATCAAAGTACTACCAAAGTCTATCAAAGTACATAGCATTACCGGAATACATTAATAAAGATATAGAGTATACAGAATACATAGTATGGAGCCATAGCATCAAGGTAAGGAGGCCCACTAAGTCCCTAGCTTAAGCAGTAGGAGGAAGCTGTGGAAACCATCGTTGCAGAGGTACCGCCCCCCAAAAGAAGCGTCCTCGCTTCGTCAAGGTAAGTGAAAATTATTCATTAAGCTAAGTTATTTACACGTACAATAATCAAGGTTCTCAGAAATTATTCAAAAATAATACCAAGAAGGTACGCACTAACACAAATTAAAATTAAGGATGCTATGGGGACGTTTAAGCTTTTTATCTGCTAATAATTCAATCGTTTGACTGTTCCAGCAGGGTGACATTAGCTGTGTTCAATACGTAACATGGTTAACTGATCTTATTAAGCTGTTTGAACTATCTAACACACTTAACTCTTCAAACTAAGCTGTAGGAAGTATGTAACATGCTTTACTCATCTAACTAAGCTGACTGAGGTTGCCAACTCGCTTCACTCATCAAGATGAGCTGGGTTCAATACCTAACATGCTTAACTTATCTTAATAAGCTATTTGAACTATCTAACACACTTAACTCTTAAAACTAAGCTGTAGGAAGTATGTAACATGCTTCACTCATCGAAGTAAGCTGGCTGAAGTTGCCAACTCGCTTCACTCATCAAGATAAGCTGTGTACAATACCTAACATGCTTTACTTATCCTATTAAGCTGTTTGTACTATCTAACACACTTAAAGTAAAGCTAAACCCTCCCATCTTAAATTTCAGTACCATTAAATAACACACTTAAAAAACATGAGAGAGGTACCAAAACCACTACGTAGTAATGTGTCTAAATCTTAATTCTAGCAGACGAATTCTTCGTCCGTGCGGTCAACACAACCAAGTCTCGTTCGTGTGACGTCGCACTTCATCACCTGTTGGCGCATGCGCCCAACAAGCTCAGGCAAGATCGCGCATGGCTCTCACATTCCTTACTGCTAGCGAAGAACAGATTCTTTTCAAACGAAGCGCGCGCCCCCTAATCTACTTCTCCCTCCCCATGAGCACGAAGTGGACACTGCCCGATCGCTTATCTGACCAGCATTTCGAGTTGAGTGGATTACCGCTTAGCTGAACGAACTTTCACAAGCTCTGTAGCGGTAACAGTCACGGTAGCTACTTTCTTGAATACTTTAATGTAATAAATCACGCAGAGATTGAATTTTGGTTGGCACTGCTATGGTCAGAGTGGTCCGGTGTTGCAGCCGCCATGTTAGAAGCATAAGCCGGCGCGCACTCGCTTGTATGCTACGATGACGTCATCCTCCAAGGTCCAAGGTGATGAAGTGTGACGTCAGTACCATGCGAGGAAATCGCGTTTGCCTGTCTCGCGCCATGGAAACATCAAACTTAGATTCTAAATTAACTATTGCTTAATTAATACGAATGTTGGAAACTTCGCGTAAGTTTGTTTTTTTCGTACCTAACTATCAATAGTGAAATTTAAGATGGAAGGGTTTAGTTTTCCTTTAATTCTTCAAACTAAGCTGTAGGAAGTATGTAACATGCTTTACTCATCTAAGTAAGCTGACTGAAGTGGCCAACTCGCTTCACTCATCAAGATAGGCTGTGTACAATACCTAACATGGTTACCTGATCTTATTAAGCTGTTTGAACTATCTCATACACTTAACTCTTCAAACTAAG